>OY992876.1:85168468-85378468 GCA_963921405.1 Cepaea hortensis
AATGTTAACAGACGACGTATGACATGCAGCCAGTCAGATAGAGATGTCCAGAAGTCCGCTAGCACTAGCCCTGGCTTGTGGTGTTTGTGTGTAGACATGACGCCTCGTTGTCCCGTACAGTTGGCAGTGAAACCACACATCCAATGTGTATGTGTTTACATAAACGATCCTGCTTTGCTCCTCCTATTCCCCCAGATCTGCTCCTGGGTGTTGAGCAGGAGCCTGTTGACAATGGAGTGCCTATAGCCCGTGCAGGAAACATTGCCCTCACCCGTCAGTCTGCATATGCTGTGTTCAAGTATTGATATTGAAATACGATGGGCTCAGTCACGAGAGTGGAGTCGACACATTGCACAACGCCTCCTCACCTAACAACACGTCCGGCATGACCAGCTCTGGGAAGCCTTGGCGACAAGGCCCGCAACAGAAACTGCGTGTCCTTACAAAACTTTCAGCGTCGGTACAGAGCAACAAGTCTACCAACACTGCTCTGTGCACGCCAAACTTGGACAGTGTACCAACGCTGAACCACTTTCACTTGTCTCAGATACATGCTGAAAATTAAATGACAGGGCATATTGCAGACACATTAATTCTGGACAGGATAGGCCTGTTAGCCATCCCCACCTTACTGGAGAAACATCAGATTTGATGGGCCGGTCAACAAACTCTCGTGGCAGACCACTGGTTTCCCTGGAGAATATTTTATGATGAACTACAGCAGCCGACACGATTCCCCATTGTCAGCGAAGACACACTATGAGGATAGCCTTAATACTGTTTTTTAGTCTTTCGACATCAATACATGAGAGACTGCTGCCCAACATCGGGCTACATAGTGCACACTCCTTCACCACGATGCGGTGTCTTGTGAGGCAGCAGAGATAGCACTGGCTACTCAACGGAGACAAGCCAGGCAGTAAAAGGCGACACATTCCTACTCTAATGTGACTACCACCTACTGCGCGCATTGCCTTGTACGTAAGTATTTGCTATATGCATTGTACGTAGGCGTGTGCTACACGCGTTGTATCTAAGCGTCTGCTATATGCCTTGCACGTAAGCATAAGCTGTATGCCTTGTATAATAGGCGTGTAGTATATGCCTTGTACGTAGGCGTTTGCCATTTGCGTTGTACGTAAGAGTCTATTGTATGCCTTTTACGTAGGTGTGCCGCGTACGCAAGCGTCTGCTGTATGCCTGGTTAGTTAGTCGACAGATCATCCTCGTTGCACATCGAACCATTCAGTCCATAAGTGCTCGGATCCCCTCCTCAGCAAATCCCGCAGCGTGTAGCGGCTAACGACGCCAGTTCTGTGTTGGTTTATCAATCTTCTTTGGCTTCCTGCGTAGTGTTCTTGTTTGGCCACCCCTCTTTTAATTTGCTGCTCTAGCAGTCTGGCCATTGTTGTAGATTCACAGTCATCACTTGGTTCTCGCAAAAGTCTCACATCACGTAGAGCATTCAGAATGTCAGCCTGGTCCATGGCACGTCCGCCCTCCACAGTAGCCTCACCTGCGAGCTTGTGAGCCCGCTCATTTCCTTGTACTCCCGCATGCCCTGGCACGAAGATGAAACTAATCTTTGCCAGCCGAGACCGCTTCAGAGGCAGCAACCATTCTCTTCGGATCGACCCTTCCTCTATCCTCTTGATCATGTTCATTGAGTCGCTAAGGAAACAAGTCCTGGTGAATGTCTGTGTCTCGAGCCATGTTATTGCTTTACTTACTGCCATGACTTCCATGGTCAGGCTACTTGTGGTTTCAGTGAAAGCACCAGAGTCCTCCTTCACAATTCTCCCTCCGGCCCGAGCTGTAAAGGCCCATGATCTTCTCACATGTCGGACGACCGACCCATCTGTGTAGATGACCGCGTCACCGTCTAGCGAATTCTCGAAAATCAACGCTTGTACTTCAGCCTCAACAGCAGCCGGATTTTCTTGTCTGCATTTTCTATCTAGTTGGGTGCAAACTGAAAAGGATGTGCAGAAGTCTGTTGGCACTTGCACCCACTCCTCGCCAGGTTCTAAGTCCTCAAGTGAACACACCTGTTGAAGAATGTCTTCGGCTTGACCCATCCACGACCGTCCTCTTTTTAACCTGCTGCCCTTCACCTTCCTAATTTCACTATGCAGTGGATGTTGTGTGTTTGCGTTAATTCTGAGGTAGGCGCGTGCCCTGCAAACTTGTATTCTCTCTTCAATGGTTGGAAAATCAAGAAGGTAGCGCATCGCCCTGCATGCTGTATCTCTTGTACATCCAAGAATAATGCGCATAGCTTCATTCTGTATCCTTTCCATCCTTTCTATCTGCTTATGGCTGAGAGTCAAGATTGCCATTGCATACTCCAAAACAGACATGACCAGCCCCTCGTACAGAAGACATAGATGGCGCTGCTCACAGTTTGCTGCCGCCATCACCCGCATCGCTGCCAAACCCCGCTTGGCCTTTGTGCACTTGGTATATATGCACATTATAAGCAAGGCTTCGATCAAACCGTATCCCCAGGTAATTCATTGCCTGCGTTCTTTCCACCGTCTCTGAACACAGCATTACAGTTGGTGTTGGATTGTTGACAATATGATTATTCAACGAGAACCAAGTCACTGTTGCCTTTGTTGGGTTGACCATTGCCCCAGCTTCATCACACCAAGTACTTATGCGATTGAGTTCGGTTTGTAGTTCCACAGCAACCTCCTCTCTATCCTTACCCTGACGATACACTAAAACATCATCGGCATATGACAATGTCCTGCCAGGTCCAGTGATCTGCTCACTGGTGATTCTCATTGTGTAGGCGTTGAACAGTACCGGAGATAATGGTGATCCCTGTGGTAGGCCAGGATATATTGTTGTTGGTTCCGAAGTCCAACTGCCACATCTAAAAACTACTTTCCGTTGGAAGAGGGCTGCAGCGATCCAACTAAGGAGGAATGGACTTACGTTTAGTTCAAGAAGCTGAAACATTAAAAAATCCAGTAGTACTCTGTTGTATGCCTGGCATGTATGCCTGGTACGTAAGCATATGCTGTGTGAATGTGTGCATTGTGCGTAGGTGTGTGCTATATGCCTTGTAAGTAAGCATATGCTGTATGCATTGTATGTGCTATATGCTTTGTACATAGCGTTGCTAATCTATCCCACACTGGGCTTTTAAAATGTGACAATAAGGAATCACTGCAATCACAAGTGAAACATAACACGATATATGACTAAAACACAACTGTTGATCACTAAAACAAGCAGTGCGGCATGTGGGGCATGTGGGGAAGGACCCGTTCCCAGACCTGTACGATAACAGGGACATGACGCCATGCACACATATCAACAACACAAGTCAGAGTCTGAATTTCATTACTCTATTTGAGAACACAACTTCAAGGAAAGAACATCGTCAACACAAGCCAATAAACAAACTGGAAGGCTGACCACAAGTGTTCTATGGCAGACAACGGTAAACTTCCATAAACTAGGCACCACGGGCAGTTGGGTGGAGACAGCATGGGCCTGCTGGCCTGGTTTCACACCTCATTATGCCAGGTTGTTTCCAAGAGTGGATGACTCCAGGCTCTTCCTTGCCACACAGCATTGATAACAGACATGATCTGGGAGGTCAGGTTGTCTGCCCCGGACCACACCATTAAACGTGGTACTGATTGTATAATTCAACGTTATACTGATTACACCATTCAACGTGATATTGATTATACCATTCAACGAGATACTGATTACATCATTTGCTTGGCGCTGACCACATCATTCATCAACACTGAAGAAGAGCCACCGTGGTCATTCTTGGTATGAGCAGTGAAGTTATACAGACAAAACACGTGACATACTACAACGGAATGCCGAAGGAGTTAATAACAAGAAAGTCTCCCTAACAAAGCGTCTTCATAAAGATAGAATAGATGTTGCTTGCATTCAAGAGACACACCTCAACGCCAATCGCAGATTCTCAGTCAGAGGATATCAGGCTACACGTTTCGACCGTGAAGGACACAAGGAGGTGTTCTAATACTTACACGAAATACAATACCTTGCAGCGAAGTATCTGTGATCTCTGACAACCAAACGGAAATTATAGGTGTTGATATAATGATAAAGGACGTGAAAATATGAATTTACAATCTGTATAGCCCAGCAGATAAGGACCTTACACTCTCAAATATGAAAATAACTGACACAAACTGCATTATTGTCAGAGACTTTAATAGCCGTTCAGAAAGATGGGAATACTCAGATACTCACAAAAGAGGAGATGAAGTGGAGAACTGGGAAATAGACTAAAATCTCCATCTACTCAACAATGCAGATGACACACCGAGCTTCTACTCCAGAAGATGGTTTACCACTTCTACTCCAGACTTAGCTTTCTGCACAGGAGACATCTTCCACAAAATCGATGGCCATGTTCTTGACCAATTAGCAGGTAGTTCCACAGAAGCAAAAGCCTTTGACCCGCTGGAATTACAAACGAGCAGATTGGGACAGATTTGCAAAACTAACAGACAAATATTGTGAAAACATAAATACACGACATGGCAATATGAAGCAAATGGTGGAATGTCTAAACAAAGCAATAATACAGGCGGCCACTGAGTCTATTCCAAGAGGAGCGAGGAAAAATTACAAACCATACTGGACTGAAGAACTACATATTTTGGAGGACAAAGTTGAAGATGCCAGGAAGACAGCAGAGAGAGAACAAACAACTGAAGCGAACATCTCTCTCAAAGCCATCTCAACAAAATATAAAAGAACAGTAAATCAAACAACAAGAGATTGTTGGAGGGAAAAAACAGAAAATCTGAACTTTGACAGGGATGGAAACAAAGTATGGAAACTAGTGAAAGCCATGAACAAGAAGGGCCTAGACACAAACAAATAACAATTAAACAAGGAAATACCTTGCTTACAGGAAAAAAGGTTGCAAATGCACTAATGGAACACTATGCCAGTGCAAACCACATTGATATTACAACCAAACAGAAGAAATGACTTCAGGACTAGGGACGCACCTACTGCCAAGGTCATGCAGGAGTCTGGTCTAGTCAGTGAGCTGAATGGCTAGCTGCCAGGGCACCCACAGCTGACCAACTAAGGCTGGCCTCAGGTCAGATCATCTGTATCAGATGACAGGTCACTATATGTTGACACACAGGTTCATGACTCCACCCGGATATAATCATTTGTCATCATTGGTGACGTGACAGCATACATGGCAGGTGTAATCCCAGGTGGGGACGACAGTAGCACGGACATCACCAACACTTCACCTGGTGACAGCAGAAATGTTTTGTCTGACAACATGAATGAACAGATAGACAGACTGAGAAAGAATTGAGGCAGTCGGCCCAGAAGCTGATGGACACTGCAAAATTGAGTAGACAAATTAGACTAGACTGTCACCCTTTTGGACATGTTTTGAGGAGAATTACACTTGGAAACTTTGTGACAACTGGCAAACCTCATGGCAAGTCTGACTGCTGGATCTGTGTGTGGTTGTCTCCCAGATCATGAACACAGATCAACTAACTTCAGCAACAAACATCAAAGTCTCAACATAATAACGATTATGTCACAGGCAACACTGATACGACACCATCAGTGAAGGGATGGCTACTTTACAGGTATTGATGGTTGCTGATAGAGAGTGACAGGGAACAGTGAAAATAAGTAAACCCATTAAGGAGCGTACGAGGCACACGCCTCAATCTCAACAATGTTACCAAAGTGCACAGGAAATATTGTAAGGACCTCTAGTTATTCTAGTGCTGTACCACACCATGTCTTCAGCTGGATGCTCACATATCTAGGAGTGACAGTTTTGAATCTAGTTGGACATTTCTGAAGTGTGTGATGATCCTTGGTGGTGAAGAACAGCTGTGCAAGAATATGATCACCTACTCCAACCGATATAGGCCTGGAAGACACAATTATTCTGTGACTTCTCTTCCACTGTCGTCATTTCACTCTCTGAGAGGCAATCAATACCTGTAAAAGGTGCAATCCTATACTCTGTTGGACTCAAGGGATTTCCTATGATTTACTGCTGCTACTCCATCACTGGATGGGTGTCTTATCCCACTCTTGTGTGAATAGGTGTCTAAGATTGCCCCACTCTTGTGTAGATGGGTATCTAAGATTGCCCCACTCTTGTGTAGATGGGTATCTAAGATTGCCCCACTCTTGTGTAGATGAGTGTCTAAATTTGCCCCACTCTTGTGTA
The DNA here is from genome assembly GCA_963921405.1 of Cepaea hortensis. NCBI lineage: Eukaryota > Metazoa > Mollusca > Gastropoda > Stylommatophora > Helicidae > Cepaea > Cepaea hortensis. The sequence continues at coordinate 85,174,701 of OY992876.1, forward strand.
GATGTGTGTCTAAGATTGCCCCACTCCTGTGTAGATGGGTGTCTAAGATTGCACAACTAATGTGTAGACGGGTGTCTAACATTGTCCCACTCTTGTACGGATAATGTTCAAGATTGCCCCATTTCTGTGTAGATGGATATGTAAGATTTTCCCACTCTTGTACAAATAATGTTCAAGATTGCCTCTCTTGTATAGATGGGTGTCTAAGATTGTCCCACTCTCGTGTAGATGGATGTCAAAGATTGCCCCCCCCCCCTCTTGTGTAGATGGGCATCTAAGATTGTCCTACTCTTGTGTTGATGAATGTCTAAGATTGCCCTACTCTTGTATAGATGGGTGTCTAAGATTGCCCCACTCTTGTGTAGATGGATGTCAAAGATTGTCCCACTCTTGTACAGATGTTGAAGATTGTCCCACTCTTGTACAGATGTTGAAGATTGTCCCACTCTTGTGTAGATTGATGTCTAAGATTGCCCCAATCTTGTATAGATGGATGTCAAAGATTGTCCCACTCTTGTACAGATGTTGAAGATTGTTCAACTCTTGTGTAGATGGGTGTCTAAGATTGCCCCACTCTTGTATAGATGGGTGTCTAAGATTGCCCCACTTTTGTGTAGATGGGTGTCAAAGATTACCCCACTCTTGTGTTGATGGCTGTCTAAGATTGCCCCAGTCTTCTATAGATGGATGTCAAAGATTGCCCCACTCTTGTGTAGATGGGTGTTGAACACTGTTCCACTCTTGTACGGATAATGTTCAAGATTTCCCCACTCTTGTGTAGATGGGCGTCTAAGATTGTCAGACTCTTGAAAGATAATGTTCAAGATTTTCCCACCATTGTGTAGATGGAAATCTAAGATTGTCCCTCTCTTGTGTAGATGTCTAATTTGGTCCCACTCTTGTATAGTTCTCTAAGTTGTACCCATTCTTGTATAGATGTCTAAGTTGGACCCACTCTTGTATAGTTGTCTAATTTGGTCGTACTCTTGTAAAGATGTCTAAGATTGTCCCAGTCTTGCATAAACGATGGTTAAGTTGGTCCCACTCTTGTATAGATGTCTAAGATTTTGCCTGTCTTGCATACATGATGGCTAAGTCAGTTCCACTCTTGTGAAGGTGGATGTTGCAGATTGCCCTACTCACTCTTGTGCAGATGGATGGGCCTTGGAACTGATCTGATGTGTGACAGACAAGAATAGAAATCACAAATATTCAATTGCTTCTGTGAATCACTGACTTCAGTCTGTGAATAATATAAGCTTATGTACATTTCTGAATGTATTCTTAACCACTGAATTGTATTTCTTCTTCTTCATCTTCTTCTGAGTTCATCCGGAGTTTTTTTTTTCCGGATGTGATTGCGCTGTGCCTGTTTACAGCAGAGCTGCGTTCTTGCGCGGTTAGGCCGACACATCCGACTTCTGCGGGCATTTGTTGACCGGGTTAACTGTGACGAAACGGATAAATATCGTAAGATCTCTGCATAATAGCCCTTTGAAGGGAGTGCCATGCGTTGGTCTCCCTTTAATTTAATGTCAATTAATAGGGGAGTTCCCTAGAAAAGTAGTGCGGGGGCGGAGCTATTCTAGTTATTTATAGAAGAATCTAGAATGTTCCCCCAAGTGCGTACGTGGTTTTGATCTCTAAGTTCACGAGTGCGTTGTGCAGCACGGGTTGGAGGAACCCATCGTGACTCTGGTTTTCTTCATGAATCATGAAAGTCACGCAGCCCGTGTAGGCGAGTGGAAGGCGGACTGACGTTGTCGGGGTCAGTCGCCCACCAGACCTCAGCGTGGAGAGATCATGGCCAGCAGGCTGCAGTAATTTGGATGTCAATAGTCGCGGCCAGAGCGGACATCTGCAGTCAAAGTTTGTGATGTTTCAATCACAGGATCTGTTATTACTATACAGTAGAAGATTCAAGAGCTGCACCATGAGCTCTATGGGCCCACTCATTCCAGTGCCTATCCAGAAGTTGATTGAGGCCATACTGGGAGTGGTTGTCTGATTCTGCGAGATCAATGTTGGAAGGAGCTGAGTGCTGAATAAGTCGGTAGGTTAGGACCTCCGTCAAGAGTCCGACGAGTGTCATCCGATCCTGAGAGGATCCAACACTGAAACGTCTGGTGATTCAAGCCAGTGAAGCACTGGTGACATTCAGTCTCTGTGTAAACCTTGGTAATTGCAAGGTAGTGACCTTTCAAGTTGTGCGAGGTGATCATTGTTACCGGTCACCATGACCTGTGTTATATGCTTCTGGCCCGGCTGGGTTATGGGACACCATGTATCAGTTGATGCTTACATAGTGTTTTTACATTGGTTACCTTTATGAAGCCAACATGTGGTCCAGTGAACTAGGACATTGATGACAACATTGGTGGAAACACCTGAGTGACATGGTTGTTAAGGTAGGGAGTTACCTCATGCCAACGTTAGGAACTGTTGACAATGTTTGTGAAGGTAGGGAGCTACCTCATGCCAACGTGATGAACTGTTGACAGTGTATGCTAGGTTGTGATTACTACCCATGGATCAGGGTAGGTACTTGATACTGTGTGAAGATCTATTGTCCAAGGACATGGAACTAAGGTGAAGTGTTTAGTCACCTGATAGACTTTACCAGTGACATTGTATGTTCGTGTGGAGCAACCGCGTATTGTGTAGGTGACATATCAGTGTGTGGGTCACTGATGAGATAGAAGAGTGACCTGGCTCTTGTGTATTTTGAGACGGCACTACATGTATTTTTTCTGCAAGTGGGAGACCGCTAATGTTCTAGGGTCGGCCCAGACTTCATCAAGAGTGTGACGAGGGAAATAGTACGACAGCAAGGAAGGATCCTTGTTCATCAGTGCAGTGTCAGTCAGGCAGTGGTACTGCGCTTGATCAGCCCTTGCTTGGTTCTCTGGGTGAAGAGGGAACTTTGGAGAGGCAGCAGACCTTGGAGTTCCAGTCCACTGGAGGAGCCTGGGTGAGTCGCTACCACGACTGGACAACCGCACGAGCTATCGTCCGCCTCCATGATGAATACTCATCTGAGTCTTTGATCTTGTACATAGTTCTTCTAGTCTGGCTTCCAGCCATCCTTCTCTGTGTTGTGGTTGACGTAGTTCAGAATTAAAATTTTGTTCTCTTAGCTATGACTTTGTGCAGTGATATGACTGGTGTCTGGTCCGAGCCCCCTTGGGGTTTGGAACCCTAGGTGAGGGAGGGAAGGTTAAGCTGTCCCGGCTTGTGTGGGGCCTGGTAGATGTAGAGTGCTATTGAGGTGGTTGGAGCAAAGGCAGGGGATAGTATCTATCGTGGCAAACCAGTCCAAGCCCCGGCGGTCTTGTCACAAGATAGAGTGGGGGCTCGTCCGGGATCTTCTCTTTGTTCTGACATCTCGTAGGAATAGGTTATAGTGTCATCTGTCCTATACCTATTATCTACTTGACGAGTAGGGCTACTGGCACCTTTCTCTTCGACGTGGACAGACATTTAGTTAAGTTAGTATAGATACATAGTTACAGTGTTGGTTGGAGTACAGTTAGCATTGTGATTGGGTATTGCATATCTATACTGATACTAAGTTACACTAATCATGGCTACTCGTACTTTAGATTTAGCTAAGGTGCGGGCATCTGCAACTGAGATGGGATTGGAAGGTGAGGAGTATAAAGCCTATGTACTGGAAGTAGAGAGAGACTTCAGAGCAGAAGAGAGGGAGAGAAGAAAGTCAGAAATTGAGCTGGAAGCTCGAAAAGTAGCACTTGAAGAGCAAAAGTTGGTGGCAGACCAACAGGCACAAAAACTGGCAGCTGACCTAGAGTCTAAGAAATTAGATGCTAGGAAGTTGGAAATGGAACATGAGTTCCGTATGAAGCAACTTGAGGTAGAGGCTAAATCGGTTGGTGAGTCTGAGGGAGCAGTAGGTGGAGTAGCTTTACCTAGCTCATCAGTAGCCAGCAGACCAGCTTACCATGCTATGAAATGGCCGTTTCCACCATTTGAACCGGACCAAGAGAAGATAGATCAATTCTTAGAGAAGTTCGAGGCAATGTGTAAAGCTATGGGTTTAGAGCCTGAGCGTTGGAATCTCAAGCTTTCACAAGGACTCCGTGGCACCGCGTACGAAGTGTATGCGCGTCTTCCCCCAGGGATGGAAAATGATTATCCAACCCTGAAATCGGCTCTTTTGAAAAGATTCGAAATGACAGCCCATGCTTACAGGCGGAGGTTCAGAACTTCCAAGAGAGAACCAGGTGAGATGTTCTCGGCCTATAGTGTGAGGTTGAACTCATACCTGTTGAAGTGGATGGCGTTGGCCGATTTCAAAGAGGATTATGAGAGTCTGAGGGAGTTGATGGTGGTGGATCAACTGAAAATGCAGATGTCCAAGCCTTTAAGGAATTTCTTGGGGGAAAATGGGGCGGAAAGGCTAGACATAGTAAATAAGTTAGCTGAAAGGTATGTGGAAGTCTATGGTGAGACTGGGGATTCCAGTCAGACTGATTCACAGAAAAGGCAGAAGGGGCTTGATCAAAAGCCCAAGACCAAAGGTCCCAAAGAATCATCCAATGTAGCAGATCCTGTGGTAAAAGACTCTGGTAAGAAACCCGATAAGCAAAGCCCTCCCACCTCCCCAAAACGGAAGTGGAGTAAGAGGTGGTGTAAGCACTGTAAGTCTCCTTCCCATAATACTGTAGATTGTCTGAGGAAGCCAAAGGACTTGCACTTTGCGTGTCTCGCCTCTACTAGAGGTAGACCTAGCGAGACCACACCTAAGGGTCGGGAGAAACCAAAGTCTAAGAAATCACCTGTGATCGAAACGATAGAGGTGAATGGGAAGCAGGTGGAATGTCTATACGATACAGGATTGCAGTTTGAAGCTGTAATCTCATCCCACCTTGTGAGCCCAGGGCAGCTCACCGGCGAGACAAGAGAATTTCAGCTGGCCATGAGGAGCTCCGTAGCTATGGACTTGCCGATTGCTCGGATTGACATTCGGTGCAGGTACGTTACGGGTAGCATCCAGGCGGCTGTGCTGCCTGATCCTATTTACCCTTTGATCCTCGGTCGTCCGCATGTATTCCTGGGGGACCCCAGGGAACATTGTCTAGTGAGCGCTAGGCAGGCCAGGGCTAAGGATGGAGAAAGGCAGTGTGGTAAGAAAATAGACCATTCTCTTGCGAGGTTAGTGAGCAGTGCTCAAAGTAGGGACCCGACTTTGCGTCCTTACTTACTGGAGGTGTCCCAAAGTTCTGTCCCGCCAACTCCGGGTCAGTTCTATGTAGAAAACCGGTTGCTTTATCGTAGAGCCGGGCAAGGGGATAGCCAGTACGGTCAGATGGTAGTCCCTACTGACTACAGATCCCGCTTGATACATAGAGTGCATACCTTATCCTTAACCGGACATAAGGATGTGGGGACAACAGTCCAGTGTCTTTCCAGCCACTACCACTGGCCTGGAATGACAGGCGACGTGCGGAGATATATCCGGTCGTGCCCAACGTGTTGTCTGGCAGCACCAAAGCACAAGACCAGAAACGGTTTATCTCTGCAGATTGGAGATAGGGTTCTCGCGCTTCTCCCAATCGAGGGGGCGGAATTCGAACTCGGATGGCAGGGCCCTTTTCCTGTGGAGCGGATAATGTCCCGATCCACGTATGAGGTGAAGGTCCGCGGGGAATTGCGTAAGTTCCATTGTACTCTCCTTCAGAATTTGGAGAGGTCCGAGGTAGTTTCTCCACAAAGTAGTGCGACTACCATCGCGCTAGATTCGGTTCTGGGTCCAGACGAGGGCGAGGAAGACTCAGTCCTACGCAGTACATCCTGTGGGGAGGGTCTGCGGTCTCCTGAGCGTTCAACCGTAGATAGGGCGAACGGGCTCCGTCGGGTAGAGGCCCATGGTGTTAAGCACACTGGGAATCGAGGTCGGACAGGCGATGTCACATCTGGCACGACGGGATCGTCGGGTGACTCGATACGCCGACAGGCTCACTGTCCTTACTCGCGGGAGAGAAGGCAGGAGCAAGGGTACTCCAGACGAACCTGGAGTAAGCGACCATTCATTTCGGTCGACATCCGCGAACAGTCCACGAAGGTGATGCCTAGTCGGGATAGGAAATATCCTATTGTCGGAAGGGACGAACGAACCTTCAGTAAAGTAACCGATGGCCTGCAACAGGTGGATGCGGAACAGTCCAGTGTAGACAGATCCGGTAAGCCAATCACCAGGCCATTACGTTTCGGGCCTAATCGCTGGAGATAACGTATGTTTGAGGCGGTGGTTGGTGATCCAGCATCCATACCATTCTGGTGAATCTCCCCAGGGAAAGGGAACGTTATGGAACGTCTTTTCCTGGAAATCCAATCTTGATAGAGTAGAGGTTCAGAGTTCAGACCGATCTTTGTCTAGTGAGTTCGACCGGGTCGACCATCTTAAGTGGGGGCCTATGTGACGAAACGGATAAATATCGTAAGATCTCTGCATAATAGCCCTTTGAAGGGAGTGCCATGCGTTGGTCTCCCTTTAATTTAATGTCAATTAATAGGGGAGTTCCCTAGAAAAGTAGTGCGGGGGCGGAGCTATTCTAGTTATTTATAGAAGAATCTAGAATGTTCCCCCAAGTGCGTACGTGGTTTTGATCTCTAAGTTCACGAGTGCGTTGTGCAGCACGGGTTGGAGGAACCCATCGTGACTCTGGTTTTCTTCATGAATCATGAAAGTCACGCAGCCCGTGTAGGCGAGTGGAAGGCGGACTGACGTTGTCGGGGTCAGTCGCCCACCAGACCTCAGCGTGGAGAGATCATGGCCAGCAGGCTGCAGTAATTTGGATGTCAATAGTCGCGGCCAGAGCGGACATCTGCAGTCAAAGTTTGTGATGTTTCAATCACAGGATCTGTTATTACTATACAGTAGAAGATTCAAGAGCTGCACCATGAGCTCTATGGGCCCACTCATTCCAGTGCCTATCCAGAAGTTGATTGAGGCCATACTGGGAGTGGTTGTCTGATTCTGCGAGATCAATGTTGGAAGGAGCTGAGTGCTGAATAAGTCGGTAGGTTAGGACCTCCGTCAAGAGTCCGACGAGTGTCATCCGATCCTGAGAGGATCCAACACTGAAACGTCTGGTGATTCAAGCCAGTGAAGCACTGGTGACATTCAGTCTCTGTGTAAACCTTGGTAATTGCAAGGTAGTGACCTTTCAAGTTGTGCGAGGTGATCATTGTTACCGGTCACCATGACCTGTGTTATATGCTTCTGGCCCGGCTGGGTTATGGGACACCATGTATCAGTTGATGCTTACATAGTGTTTTTACATTGGTTACCTTTATGAAGCCAACATGTGGTCCAGTGAACTAGGACATTGATGACAACATTGGTGGAAACACCTGAGTGACATGGTTGTTAAGGTAGGGAGTTACCTCATGCCAACGTTAGGAACTGTTGACAATGTTTGTGAAGGTAGGGAGCTACCTCATGCCAACGTGATGAACTGTTGACAGTGTATGCTAGGTTGTGATTACTACCCATGGATCAGGGTAGGTACTTGATACTGTGTGAAGATCTATTGTCCAAGGACATGGAACTAAGGTGAAGTGTTTAGTCACCTGATAGACTTTACCAGTGACATTGTATGTTCGTGTGGAGCAACCGCGTATTGTGTAGGTGACATATCAGTGTGTGGGTCACTGATGAGATAGAAGAGTGACCTGGCTCTTGTGTATTTTGAGACGGCGCTACATGTATTTTTTCTGCAAGTGGGAGACCGCTAATGTTCTAGGGTCGGCCCAGACTTCATCAAGAGTGTGACGAGGGAAATAGTACGACAGCAAGGAAGGATCCTTGTTCATCAGTGCAGTGTCAGTCAGGCAGTGGTACTGCGCTTGATCAGCCCTTGCTTGGTTCTCTGGGTGAAGAGGGAACTTTGGAGAGGCAGCAGACCTTGGAGTTCCAGTCCACTGGAGGAGCCTGGGTGAGTCGCTACCACGACTGGACAACCGCACGAGCTATCGTCCGCCTCCATGATGAATACTCATCTGAGTCTTTGATCTTGTACATAGTTCTTCTAGTCTGGCTTCCAGCCATCCTTCTCTGTGTTGTGGTTGACGTAGTTCAGAATTAAAATTTTGTTCTCTTAGCTATGACTTTGTGCAGTGATATGACTGGTGTCTGGTCCGAGCCCCCTTGGGGTTTGGAACCCTAGGTGAGGGAGGGAAGGTTAAGCTGTCCCGGCTTGTGTGGGGCCTGGTAGATGTAGAGTGCTATTGAGGTGGTTGGAGCAAAGGCAGGGGATAGTATCTATCGTGGCAAACCAGTCCAAGCCCCGGCGGTCTTGTCACAAGATAGAGTGGGGGCTCGTCCGGGATCTTCTCTTTGTTCTGACATCTCGTAGGAATAGGTTATAGTGTCATCTGTCCTATACCTATTATCTACTTGACGAGTAGGGCTACTGGCACCTTTCTCTTCGACGTGGACAGACATTTAGTTAAGTTAGTATAGATACATAGTTACAGTGTTGGTTGGAGTACAGTTAGCATTGTGATTGGGTATTGCATATCTATACTGATACTAAGTTACACTAATCATGGCTACTCGTACTTTAGATTTAGCTAAGGTGCGGGCATCTGCAACTGAGATGGGATTGGAAGGTGAGGAGTATAAAGCCTATGTACTGGAAGTAGAGAGAGACTTCAGAGCAGAAGAGAGGGAGAGAAGAAAGTCAGAAATTGAGCTGGAAGCTCGAAAAGTAGCACTTGAAGAGCAAAAGTTGGTGGCAGACCAACAGGCACAAAAACTGGCAGCTGACCTAGAGTCTAAGAAATTAGATGCTAGGAAGTTGGAAATGGAACATGAGTTCCGTATGAAGCAACTTGAGGTAGAGGCTAAATCGGTTGGTGAGTCTGAGGGAGCAGTAGGTGGAGTAGCTTTACCTAGCTCATCAGTAGCCAGCAGACCAGCTTACCATGCTATGAAATGGCCGTTTCCACCATTTGAACCGGACCAAGAGAAGATAGATCAATTCTTAGAGAAGTTCGAGGCAATGTGTAAAGCTATGGGTTTAGAGCCTGAGCGTTGGAATCTCAAGCTTTCACAAGGACTCCGTGGCACCGCGTACGAAGTGTATGCGCGTCTTCCCCCAGGGATGGAAAATGATTATCCAACCCTGAAATCGGCTCTTTTGAAAAGATTCGAAATGACAGCCCATGCTTACAGGCGGAGGTTCAGAACTTCCAAGAGAGAACCAGGTGAGATGTTCTCGGCCTATAGTGTGAGGTTGAACTCATACCTGTTGAAGTGGATGGCGTTGGCCGATTTCAAAGAGGATTATGAGAGTCTGAGGGAGTTGATGGTGGTGGATCAACTGAAAATGCAGATGTCCAAGCCTTTAAGGAATTTCTTGGGGGAAAATGGGGCGGAAAGGCTAGACATAGTAAATAAGTTAGCTGAAAGGTATGTGGAAGTCTATGGTGAGACTGGGGATTCCAGTCAGACTGATTCACAGAAAAGGCAGAAGGGGCTTGATCAAAAGCCCAAGACCAAAGGTCCCAAAGAATCATCCAATGTAGCAGATCCTGTGGTAAAAGACTCTGGTAAGAAACCCGATAAGCAAAGCCCTCCCACCTCCCCAAAACGGAAGTGGAGTAAGAGGTGGTGTAAGCACTGTAAGTCTCCTTCCCATAATACTGTAGATTGTCTGAGGAAGCCAAAGGACTTGCACTTTGCGTGTCTCGCCTCTACTAGAGGTAGACCTAGCGAGACCACACCTAAGGGTCGGGAGAAACCAAAGTCTAAGAAATCACCTGTGATCGAAACGATAGAGGTGAATGGGAAGCAGGTGGAATGTCTATACGATACAGGATTGCAGTTTGAAGCTGTAATCTCATCCCACCTTGTGAGCCCAGGGCAGCTCACCGGCGAGACAAGAGAATTTCAGCTGGCCATGAGGAGCTCCGTAGCTATGGACTTGCCGATTGCTCGGATTGACATTCGGTGCAGGTACGTTACGGGTAGCATCCAGGTGGCTGTGCTGCCTGATCCTATTTACCCTTTGATCCTCGGTCGTCCGCATGTATTCCTGGGGGACCCCAGGGAACATTGTCTAGTGAGCGCTAGGCAGGCCAGGGCTAAGGATGGAGAAAGGCAGTGTGGTAAGAAAATAGACCATTCTCTTGCGAGGTTAGTGAGCAGTGCTCAAAGTAGGGACCCGACTTTGCGTCCTTACTTACTGGAGGTGTCCCAAAGTTCTGTCCCGCCAACTCCGGGTCAGTTCTATGTAGAAAACCGGTTGCTTTATCGTAGAGCCGGGCAAGGGGATAGCCAGTACGGTCAGATGGTAGTCCCTACTGACTACAGATCCCGCTTGATACATAGAGTGCATACCTTATCCTTAACCGGACATAAGGATGTGGGGACAACAGTCCAGTGTCTTTCCAGCCACTACCACTGGCCTGGAATGACAGGCGACGTGCGGAGATATATCCGGTCGTGCCCAACGTGTTGTCTGGCAGCACCAAAGCACAAGACCAGAAACGGTTTATCTCTGCAGATTGGAGATAGGGTTCTCGCGCTTCTCCCAATCGAGGGGGCGGAATTCGAACTCGGATGGCAGGGCCCTTTTCCTGTGGAGCGGATAATGTCCCGATCCACGTATGAGGTGAAGGTCCGCGGGGAATTGCGTAAGTTCCATTGTACTCTCCTTCAGAATTTGGAGAGGTCCGAGGTAGTTTCTCCACAAAGTAGTGCGACTACCATCGCGCTAGATTCGGTTCTGGGTCCAGACGAGGGCGAGGAAGACTCAGTCCTACGCAGTACATCCTGTGGGGAGGGTCTGCGGTCTCCTGAGCGTTCAACCGTAGATAGGGCGAACGGGCTCCGTCGGGTAGAGGCCCATGGTGTTAAGCACACTGGGAATCGAGGTCGGACAGGCGATGTCACATCTGGCACGACGGGATCATCGGGTGACTCGATACGCCGACAGGCTCACTGTCCTTACTCGCGGGAGAGAAGGCAGGAGCAAGGGTACTCCAGACGAACCTGGAGTAAGCGACCATTCATTTCGGTCGACATCCGCGAACAGTCCACGAAGGTGATGCCTAGTCGGGATAGGAAATATCCTATTGTCGGAAGGGACGAACGAACCTTCAGTAAAGTAACCGATGGCCTGCAACAGGTGGATGCGGAACAGTCCAGTGTAGACAGATCCGGTAAGCCAATCACCAGGCCATTACGTTTCGGGCCTAATCGCTGGAGATAACGTATGTTTGAGGCGGTGGTTGGTGATCCAGCATCCATACCATTCTGGTGAATCTCCCCAGGGAAAGGGAACGTTATGGAACGTCTTTTCCTGGAAATCCAATCTTGATAGAGTAGAGGTTCAGAGTTCAGACCGATCTTTGTCTAGTGAGTTCGACCGGGTCGACCATCTTAAGTGGGGGCCTATGTGACGAAACGGATAAATATCGTAAGATCTCTGCATAATAGCCCTTTGAAGGGAGTGCCATGCGTTGGTCTCCCTTTAATTTAATGTCAATTAATAGGGGAGTTCCCTAGAAAAGTAGTGCGGGGGCGGAGCTATTCTAGTTATTTATAGAAGAATCTAGAATGTTCCCCCAAGTGCGTACGTGGTTTTGATCTCTAAGTTCACGAGTGCGTTGTGCAGCACGGGTTGGAGGAACCCATCGTGACTCTGGTTTTCTTCATGAATCATGAAAGTCACGCAGCCCGTGTAGGCGAGTGGAAGGCGGACTGACGTTGTCGGGGTCAGTCGCCCACCAGACCTCAGCGTGGAGAGATCATGGCCAGCAGGCTGCAGTAATTTGGATGTCAATAGTCGCGGCCAGAGCGGACATCTGCAGTCAAAGTTTGTGATGTTTCAATCACAGGATCTGTTATTACTATACAGTAGAAGATTCAAGAGCTGCACCATGAGCTCTATGGGCCCACTCATTCCAGTGCCTATCCAGAAGTTGATTGAGGCCATACTGGGAGTGGTTGTCTGATTCTGCGAGATCAATGTTGGAAGGAGCTGAGTGCTGAATAAGTCGGTAGGTTAGGACCTCCGTCAAGAGTCCGACGAGTGTCATCCGATCCTGAGAGGATCCAACACTGAAACGTCTGGTGATTCAAGCCAGTGAAGCACTGGTGACATTCAGTCTCTGTGTAAACCTTGGTAATTGCAAGGTAGTGACCTTTCAAGTTGTGCGAGGTGATCATTGTTACCGGTCACCATGACCTGTGTTATATGCTTCTGGCCCGGCTGGGTTATGGGACACCATGTATCAGTTGATGCTTACATAGTGTTTTTACATTGGTTACCTTTATGAAGCCAACATGTGGTCCAGTGAACTAGGACATTGATGACAACATTGGTGGAAACACCTGAGTGACATGGTTGTTAAGGTAGGGAGTTACCTCATGCCAACGTTAGGAACTGTTGACAATGTTTGTGAAGGTAGGGAGCTACCTCATGCCAACGTGATGAACTGTTGACAGTGTATGCTAGGTTGTGATTACTACCCATGGATCAGGGTAGGTACTTGATACTGTGTGAAGATCTATTGTCCAAGGACATGGAACTAAGGTGAAGTGTTTAGTCACCTGATAGACTTTACCAGTGACATTGTATGTTCGTGTGGAGCAACCGCGTATTGTGTAGGTGACATATCAGTGTGTGGGTCACTGATGAGATAGAAGAGTGACCTGGCTCTTGTGTATTTTGAGACGGCGCTACATGTATTTTTTCTGCAAGTGGGAGACCGCTAATGTTCTAGGGTCGGCCCAGACTTCATCAAGAGTGTGACGAGGGAAATAGTACGACAGCAAGGAAGGATCCTTGTTCATCAGTGCAGTGTCAGTCAGGCAGTGGTACTGCGCTTGATCAGCCCTTGCTTGGTTCTCTGGGTGAAGAGGGAACTTTGGAGAGGCAGCAGACCTTGGAGTTCCAGTCCACTGGAGGAGCCTGGGTGAGTCGCTACCACGACTGGACAACCGCACGAGCTATCGTCCGCCTCCATGATGAATACTCATCTGAGTCTTTGATCTTGTACATAGTTCTTCTAGTCTGGCTTCCAGCCATCCTTCTCTGTGTTGTGGTTGACGTAGTTCAGAATTAAAATTTTGTTCTCTTAGCTATGACTTTGTGCAGTGATATGACTGGTGTCTGGTCCGAGCCCCCTTGGGGTTTGGAACCCTAGGTGAGGGAGGGAAGGTTAAGCTGTCCCGGCTTGTGTGGGGCCTGGTAGATGTAGAGTGCTATTGAGGTGGTTGGAGCAAAGGCAGGGGATAGTATCTATCGTGGCAAACCAGTCCAAGCCCCGGCGGTCTTGTATTTCTAAATTACTGAATGATATCCCTGAAATATTTGGGAATCTTGTCACTAAATTAATGTACTATTTCACTGATCACTGAATTCTATTGATGAATTATTGTACTAAATCACTGGTCTTTGAATTCTATTGATGAATTATTGTACTATATCACTTAATTCTATTGATGAATTATTGTACTATATCGCTGATCACTAAATTTTATTGATGAATAATTGTACTATATTGCTGATCAATAATTGTATTGATTAATTATTGTACTATATTGCTGATCACTGAATTGTATTGATGAATTATTGTACTATATTGCTGATCACTGAGTTCTATTGATGAATTATTGTACTATATTGCTGATTACTGAAGTCTATTGATAAATTATTGTACTATATTGCTGATTACTGAGTTCTATTGTGAATTATTGTACAATATTGCTGATTACTGAATTCTTCTTCCTCTTTGCGTTCATCCGGAGTGTTTTTTCAGATGTGATTGCGGTGTGTCTAGTTAGGCACCCTTGGGTCGAAACCCTCAGGCCAACACATCCAACTTTTAACATGCTGTTTTGACCAGGTTAGCATTCCTGGGAGACTCTCACTTTTGTGGTACCGTCCACATCCCAGCTGGTCAAGTTGGAACTGTCAAAGACTTCGGTCATCCCTCAAGTGAAGGCAGGGACAGTCCATAGCATTTTCCGCCATCCAAGGTGGCTTCCATAGTTGCAGGGCCGACACATAGCGCCCTAATGCTGGTCTCACCGAAGGAATAGTCACGTCCTGCTCATGGCTGCTTTAAATCCTCACTTCAATATATTGGGCATTTCGTTCACCACGGGCCGTTCCCGCACAAACCAGACCGGTCTGCAGACGGTATCCACTCAGCGAGTTTTCGGTTCGGACATGTGCTTGTCTTTGTGCCCTTCAGAGCTATTCCAGGCACGACAGACATTCGGAAAACTACCCAGTCAGAGCTGTTCCGAACAAGAGCGGCATTCGGAAACTAGGTAGTCAGAGCATGAGAGACATTCGGACGAGACATTTCACTTGGATGTAAATGCATAGTGCCAATTTTTATTTTGCCACCCGTAGGATGGCACTTCCGGCTTCGGCTGGCATTTTTTAATGAGGTTAGCCTTCCTCGGGTTTCGAGGCACGTTAGACTTATTGTTGTGATGTCGCCCACATCTCAGCTGGTCAAGATAGAACGGTCAATAACATCATGGTCAACCCTCAAGGGAAGGCAGGAACAGACCATGGGCATTCCTTCACTATCCAAGAAGGCTTCCATAAATGCAGAGCTGGCACATATTGCTCTGAGACTGGGCTCACCCGAGGAGTTGCCACGTTCTGCTCATGGCTGCTTTAGCTCCTCACTTCCATGTGTTGGGCATCTCGCTTGCAATTGGTCGCTCAAGCACACACCAGAAACGGTCAGACTGTGGGCAACATCCACTCAGTAAGCTTTTGCGTTTGACTTCGGACCACGCAAAGGATTCGCTATCCGTGCATTCCATTTCGTGTTATTGAGACATTTTTCCACTTTTGTCTACACTCTCTATGAGTTAGATACAGATAGTTTTCGTAACCATTTCATTCGACTGGGGCACTTTTCTGCCTTTTAGTACTCGCTCATGAGGTAGGCTACATGTGCTGCCGGCTCAGCACCTTACCTCCATGCAGCAGTGAAAGAGAAACTACCAGGCCCTCTCATCCGGGAATCCCTCATATCCCCCAGCTGAGAGCCTTCGAACAAGTATCAAAACTGGGCATGTAGCGTGCTCAGTATCTCATCTCTATTTTTCGGTAGGTGGGTATCAGCCCGGCTCTCACATCCAAGGGTTTGCGGCTTAGAGGCGTTCAGCCTCAACCCCCGACAGAGAGCCTTAGAGTATTGTCCGGACCAAGAACTTTTGCCTTCGTCCGCCTGATTTAAACTTTTGACTGCTATCCTGTTTCCCTGCAGAGCAGCAGGTTGTATCTCTCTTAGTCTGGCCCCTATCCCATAAGCTGTCCGAAATGTAGTTTTCATCCATCATCAAGCACATAAGGTCAATGGGACACGCAAGCTCCCCCACCATGGCAAGGTGGAGACACATCGGGGGAGTTACCAAATTCTATTGATGAATTATTTAAATCTACCCATAAAACCTACCCACAAGCCAGCTCTGTGACTAAGGGTTTATCGACACAATTTGTAATCTTGCATACCGCAACCGAACACACAGCTGAGGCAATTTAGCAGAAAACCACCTTGTGTTGATTTTCATATAATGGCAAGAGTGCAGGCTGTTCAGAAAGCAATGGCAAACTACTGAATGTAAACTAGCCAAGAAATCACAAAAAGTCCAAAATTTCTGGTGTTGACTACTACGTCCTGTAATGGATATGCAAGTAACTTAAACACCTAAAGAAAACTCAGAATCCAATACCTGAAGCATCGCGACATCTGCCAGAAATGTGGATGATAATTCACTGTAACAATAACCTGTCTCTACCACTGTCACTTACAGTCAGTGATAATTCATCATAACAATAACCTGTCTTTGCCACTTACAGCCAGTGATAATTCATCGTAACAATAACCTGTCTCTGCCACTTACAGCCAGTGATAATTCATCGTAACAATAACCTGTCTCTACCACTGTCACTTACAGTCAGTGATAATTCATCATAACAATAACCTGTCTCTGCCACTTACAGTCAGTGATAATTCATCATAACAATAACCTGTCTCTGCCACTTACAGCCAGTGATAATTCATCGTAACAATAACCTGTCTCTGCCACTTACAGCCAGTGATAATTCATCGTAACAATAACCTGTCTCAACCACTGTCACTTACAGTCAGTGATAACTCATCGTTAACAATAACCTGTCTCAACCACTGTCACTTACAGTCAGTGATAATTCATTGTTAACAATAACTTGTCTCTACCACTGTCACTTACAGTCAGTGATAATTCACTGTAACAATAACCTGTCTCTGCCACTTAGAGCCAGTGATAATTCATTGTAACAATAACCTGTCTTTACCACTGTCACTTACAGTCAGTGATACTTCATCCTAACAATAACCTGTCTCTGCCACTGTCACTTACAGCCAGTGATATTCACTGCAACAATAACCTGTCTCTACCACTGTCACAGTCAGTGATTATTCATCATAACAATAACCTGTCTCTGCCACTGTGCTTGCTTGTTTGCTTGTGTTCGCTGGCTGTGAACTCCAGCGTGAAGTCCTGTATGTTGGATGGATACATCCTGTTGTCCAACATCAAGGTGATGTCATACCGGACCTGAGGTTTGCGTAAGTATCCGTTGTCCCATGTCTGGCTTATTGGTATGCAAACTGGTGGTTCCTCGACATGCAGGCAGATACTCTCCGGCTTCGGAGGAATCATCGATCCTACTGATGTTAGCCAGGTCCCTTAAGGACCTATTGCCCAGGTCTTGGCCAGCATACATCCCGGTCCTGGTGCCTTGGAAACACCTCTGCGTCCCTCTGCCACTGTCACTTACAGTCAGTGATAATTCACTGTAACAATAACCTCTGTCTTTGTCTATTTAAGTAGGTGGGTGTGCCACTGAAATGTCCAGTTACACATGTAGCAGATTAGTTGAGTGAAGGAAATAAAACACGGAAATGGTGACAAACTACCAGAGAAATCAGATGGTCAATGACTTACATTGGTGTCTTGCTCTCAACACTGGAAGGTGTGTAGTTCAAACCACCAGAAACTCTCCCTGGGAGATGAGAAGAGGTGAACATGACAAAACTGTCAGCATTCTGTCAATGTGGCAGTGACAAGTGGCTCATCATGTTCACAATACAACAATGTGGACAGTGACAGGTGGGTCATCACCAATATAACAATACAACAATGTGGACAGTCACAAGTGGCTCATCAACAAGATAACAATACAACAATGTGGACAGTGACAGGTGGGTCATCACCAATATAACAATACAACATTGTGGCAGTGACAAGTGGCTCATCATGTTCACAATACAACAATGTGGACAGTGACAAGTGGATCATCATCAATATAACAATACAACAATGTGGACAGTCACAAGTGGCTCATCATCAAGATAACAATACAACAATGTGGACAGTGACAGGTGGCTCATCACCTAGATACATACATTGGCACCTTGCAGTCTTGACAGTTGATAGTTTGTTACATTGTGCTTCAAAAAGGCATAACAACATCAACAACTGGCTGTAGCGAATTTGACTGATAAGGCCAATTCACGCTGTACATGTTCGTCAAAGAGTAAGAGTACTAAGAAGAGTACTAAGGACACAGGCTTGGTAGACAAGGACTTTTGTTTTGGCAGTAAGCTTCCTGTTCTCTCAGACTCCTTTTATTAACCTGTTCATTGTTGTTGCTGCCTTACCAATCCTGATATTGATTTCCTGATCTAGGGATAAATTTGCTATCTACCTCTGATCCTAGATATGTAAAATGGTCTACTATCACCAGTTCGGCATCATCAATAAAGATTGATGGTACCCCATGTGCACCTTCTTGTGACGTAATCTGTGTCTTCTTTTTGCTAATTGTTAAACCAAATTCAGACAAGCATTGGAACATGTAGATAGTAGTAGTTGTAATTTTTCCTCAGAGTGGGTCGTAATTGCAGCATCATCTGCAAAAACCAACTCTCTGATCAGTACCCTCCTAATTTTGGTCTTGGCTTTCAATCTCTGAGCATTATAGAGGCTGCTATCTGAGTGTGAGTGAATGTACATACCACCATCCTGATCACGAAAGGCATATTTCAGTCGAAGTGAAAATTATATTCCAAAGAGGGTGGGAGCTAGTACACAACCTTGCTTAACTCCACTCTTGATTTCAAGCTCTTCTGAAGTTGCACCATCAAACTTGATTATACCATTCATGCCTGTGTGGAATGATTTCACAATGGACAGAAGAGTTGGTGGGCAGCCAATCTTCTTTAGTGCATTGAACAGACCCTCATGACTGACCAAATCAAATGCCTTTGTGAGGTTGATGAAGGCAATAAACAGCGGTTGATTCTGTTCACAGCATTTTTCTTGCATTTGTCGTAATGAGAATATCATATCAATGGTAGACCGGTTCTGTCGGAAACCACACTGTGATTCGGGATAGACTTGATCTCCCAGAACTTGAAGTCTGTGCAGAATAATTCTGGCAAATACATTCCCAAAAATACACAGAAGTGAGATACCCCTATAGATGTTACAGTCGCTCAGATCTCCATTGTTCTTGTACAGTGTTATGATGCTTGAATCATTGAAATCCTGTGGGACTTGTCCTTCTCGCAAGCATAGCTATATTAGCTGGTGGATCTGTAGAGTGAGTGTGTCTTGCCCACTCCTGATAACCTTTATTGGAATCCCATCCTTACCTGGAGCCTTGCCAGATGCAAGTTCATTTATAGCACACTTAACTTCTGTTATGGTAGGAAGTGTGTTCAGGTGGTCAAGAGTTGGCAGGGCCTCTATGGCGTTGAGGACATCATCAGTTACTTTGGTCTCACTTGAGTAAAGCTCCAAATAATGCTCAACCCATCTATCCATCTGATGTTTCATATCAGTAATGATTTTTCCAATCAAGGTTTTCAGTGGTATACTTCTTTTGATCATTGGACCACCGGCTTTCTTTGTCCCTTCATACATGCTTCTGATGTTTCCCTTATCACTTGTGATTTGAATGGACATTAGTCATTTGCACATTGCCTGGCAGCTTTTTGGCTATCCTTCCTAGCTTGCTTTAGCTCACTGAGAGTGTTACATGTTTTCCTTTCCTTGTTTCTTAACAGAGCTATCTTCTTTTTATCAATGAAGGGCTGCAGTGTCTGACTGTTTGCTCACCAAGATAACAATACAACAATGTGGACAGTGTCAGGTGGCTCATCATCAAGATAACAATACAACAATGTGGATAGTGACATGTGGCTCATCGCCAATGTAACAATACAACAATGTAGACAGTAACAAGTGGCTCATCACCAATGTAACAATCCAACAATGTAGACAGTGACAAGTGGCTCATCATCAAGATAACAATACAACAATGTAGACAGTGACAAGTGGCTCTTCATCAAGATAACAATACAACAATGTGGACAGTGACAAGTGGCTCATAGCCAGACAGGCAGGCTGATGGACACATAGACAGGAAGAAAGTTAGCCAGACAGGCAGGCTGGTAGACAGTTAGCCAGACAGGCAGGCTGGTAGACAGACTGATGCTTGGATGGAAGGTTGAGAGAGTGAACAGACCAGCAAACAGAAATTTACTGACATTCACATGGGGCTGGTTGATGATTGAAACATGGTTATACAGACAGACAGATGAATGGATACAGACTGCTCTCTCTCACACCCTCTCTGTCCCTCCCTCACACAGACAGACACACAGAGAGAGAGAGAGAGAGAGAGAGAGAGAGAGAGAGAGAGAGAGAGAGAGAGAGAGAGAGAGAGAGAGAGTCAGCTCTAGATTCTCAGATAACAGTGATGTGTAATGGAACACAAGTCACAGTTGAGCTTACCCAAGTGTCCATCAGATGGGGGAGTTCTCATCAAGAGCCGACCTGGTTGAGTCAAGATGCTGGATAGCCCTCTCATCTGGGGAACAGACAGTTTCAGGAATCATTGGTTCAGCTTGCGGTCATTCAATGACAAACCTGACCTCATGACTCTTGTCTACCAAAAATAATCTCATGGGCTGTCAATGACCAACAGGTTGTACACATCTCAATGAAATACAGATTGCACACATCTCAATGACATACAGGTTGTGCAGGTCTCAATGACATTCAGTTTGTGCAGGTCTCAATGACACACGTGTTGTACAAGTCTCAAAGACATACAGGTTGTACACTTCTCAATGACCTACATGTTGTACATGTCTCAATAATATAAAGTTTATACAGGTCTCAATGATATACAGGTTGCACTAGTCTCAATGACATACAGATTGCACTAGTCTCAATGACATACAGGTTGCACTAGTCTCAATGACATACAGGCTGTAAAAGACTCAATGACATACAGGCTGTACAAGACTCAATGACATACAGGCTGTACAAGTTGCAATGACATACAGGCTGTACAAGTTGCAATGACATACAGGCTGTACAAGTTGCAATGACATACAGGCTGTACAAGTTGCAATGACATACAGGTTGCACTAGTCTAAATTATATAAAGATTGTAAAAGTCTCAATGACATACAGGTTGCACTAGTCTCAGTGACATACAGGCTGTACAAGACTCAATGATAACAGGCTGTACAAGACTAAATGACATACAGCTTGTACAAGACTCAATGACATACAGATTGTACAAAACTCAACAACATTTATGTTTTAATAGTCTCAATGACATAGAGGTTAAACATCATGCAACAAAAACAGTGTTATAAGCAAAGAAAACAGTAAAATAGCAGAAAGATAAAAAACACAACTTTAAACAGAGTGGTAACTCTGTGAAAAGAGGAAACAGAAAGCTAAACAAATACTAGAATACAAAACGAGGTGAGTTAATCAGGATTACAGTAAAGAAAAAGCAAGCTAAACAAATACTAGAATACAGAAAGAGGTGAGTTAATCAGGATTACAGTAAAGAAACAGCAAGCTAAACAAATACTAGAATACAAAAAGAGGTGAGTTAACCAGAATCACAATAAAGAAACCGCAAGCTAAACAAATACTAGAATACAGACAGAGGTGAATTAACCAGGAGTACAGTAAAGAAACAGCAAGCTAAACAAATAGAAAATAGAAAGAGGTGAGTTAACAAGGAGTACAGTAAAGAAACAGCAAGCTAAACAAATACTAGAATACTGAAAGAGGTGAGGTAACCAGGTGTACAGTAAAGCAACAAAGGTGACAGCCAGAACTTACATTCCTCTGTTGTGCTGAACCAGTGTTTCTGTGAAACAAACAAACCAGTATAACATCATGCTATGTGTACCGTGGTCAAACATGGATGCCACATTTCCCACCCACATTGAGCAGACAGAAGGCAGACAATTGGTGCTCTTCTATGACTGTTCATCTACAGACACAACAATGACATCAACAGTACAGGGGACAACAAGACAATGTGTGGAGATCACACTAGGATATGACTGGCACCTTGCCGTCTTGACAGACAATAGTTTGTAAAATGGGGTTATCTCTTCATAACACAAAGCCGGGGCTGAATTTAGAGACCATGTGTTGCCCATGCAGCATGATCCCTCTCTCGGCCTGTCTAGTTTACTCCAGAGGAAAGGCGACACCAATACGTCTGGAACAAGACAGGCTGCAGAAGCTGCCGGATCAGCAAAGCAATGCTCTGTCTGCCTATTGGAGTTTCCATCCTAGACTAGTTACCAACCAAGGCTTAGGGCCTGGTCTGCCCTGCCATGAGATTTAGTCTTTAGGTTGCATTTCCTCACAACACTAGAATATATATTTCAGATAAATACTAGAACAGACTAACAGACACATTTTGATGCCATCATGGCATACAAGGAATCTAGTGCGGGGCTCACATGTCTGTGACCAAACAGCACTCAGTGGCCACATCACCACCATGCAGTAGGTCCTGTACAGAACTCTCAACACAGCTGAATAGAATACACTCTTGATCCGGTGTCAGTTCCCCAGCCCCCTGCATGCTCATGCCCCAGGTGTCCTCAATGTCCTGTGTCAGTTCCCCGAGCACATGCATGCTCATGCCCCAGGTGTCCTTAATGTCCTGTGTCAGTTCCCCGGCCACATGCATGCTCATGCCCCAGGTGTCCTCAATGTCCTGTGTCAGTTCCCCGAGCACATGCATGCTCATGCCCCAGGTGTCCTTAATGTCCTGTGTCAGTTCCCTGGCCCCTGCATGCTCATGCCCCAGGTGTCCTCAATGTCCTGTGTCAGTTCCCCGAGCACATGCATGCTCATGCCCCAGGTGTCCTCAATGTCCTGTGTCAGTTCCCCAGCCCCCTGCATGCATATGTCCCAGGTGTCCTCAATGTCCTGTGTCGGTTCCCCGAGCACATACATGCTCATGCCCCAGGTGTCCTCAATGTCCTGTGTCAGTTCCCCAGCCCCCTGCATGCTCATGCCCCAGGTGTCCTCAATGTCCTGTGTCAGTTCCCCGAGCACATGCATGCTCATGCCCCAGGTGTCCTTAATGTCCTGTGTCAGTTCCCTGGCCACATGCATGCTCATGCCCCAGGTGTCCTCAATGTCCTGTGTCAGTTCCCTGGCCACATGCATGCTCATGCCCCAGGTGTCCTTAATGTCCTGTGTCAGTTCCCCGAGCACATGCATGCTCATGCCCCAGGTGTCCTTAATGTCCTGTGTCAGTTCCCCAGCCCCCTGCATGCTCATGCCCCAGGTGTCCTCAATGTCCTGTGTCAGTTCCCCGAGCACATGCATGCTCATGCCCCAGGTGTCCTCAATGTCCTGTGTCAGTTCCCTGGCCACATGCATGCTCATGCCCCAGGTGTCCTCAATGTCCTGTGTCAGTTCCCTGGCCACATGCATGCTCATGCCCCAGGTGTCCTCAATGTCCTGTGTCAGTTCCCCGGCCACATGCATGCTCATGCCCCAGGTGTCCTCAATGTCCTGTGTCCATCATCGTACTGCTCAACCCCTGCCTCTACTCCCATGAACCATGCCTTCCAATACTGTTCTGTGAAAACCTCTGTATTGTTTATTATACTCAAAGTATTTCAGTCTCAGAGACATTATACTGTTTTATGAGGCAGTTTTCTTCAGTGTTAGAATGTAGATTGTCTTATTTTTTTTCTTCTTGGCCCGGATTTGTAAAAATGTGTCTGTAATATTAAGTTATCTTCTTTAGTGTTTGCTAGATGCTCCATGACTCACGTGTGAATGTTGCCAGAGGACAGATGCAAGCTCTCACACATGTAACTTTAACTTGTTTGATGGATGACAGGAGGTTTGTGAACTCATGTCAGTTTTGAGAGTGCAACATGCACTGAGTGAGGCTGTGCACATCAAATGAATGGAATAGTTGAAAATACTCTTGAAATGGTCACTCGGGCGGAGACTGTCACAGAAACAGGGCGGATCGAAAGCCGAGCTGGTGATGGCAAATCAGATTGCTGCCATGCGAATGTTGAGCGAAACAGAAATCATTTTAGAATATTAATTTAATACTCCATTGGCACCTTGCCATCTTGACAGACAATACTTTGTTACACTGTGCTTCAAAAAGGCATAATAACTACAACCCTTGGTAGTAGCAAATGTGACTGATAAGGCCAATTCGCGCTGTAAATGTTCATCCACAGTGGATGCATGTGAACACATGGTCATTTTCACTATCACGTACCATCTAACGACTCATATGCTCAGTGTGTGTCTTATCTGCAATAATTTTCTCCTTTGTCTTTATTCCATTTCTGATATGTGCCCTCCATGCAACACGTTCAGTGGCGACTTGCTCCCAATGTGCATTATCAATGCCTGTATCAATCATGTCCCGCTTACACACATCTTTGTATCATAGTAAAGGCCGACCCTGAGATCTCTTACCCATCTGTAATTCACCACAAAAGATGTCCTTTGGTATTCTACCATCATCTATCCTCCTAACGTATCCTATCCATCTAAGTCTATGAAGACTGAGCATAGGAACAAACCGTCACACAATCTGATCTTTCCAATACTTCAGTATTTGTGATTTTGTCTTGCCACTTAATACCAAGCATTCTACGCAGACACCGTAGAATATGAAACATATGAAAGCTGTTTAAACGTTTCTCTTGGTGTGAGTAAGTTGACCAGGCTTCAATGCCATAAAGAAGAGTACTAAGGACACAGGATTGATAGACAAGGACTTTTGTCTTGGCAGTAAGCTTTCTGTTCTCCCAGATTCTTTTTCTTAACCTAACCTGTTCATTGCTGTTGCTGCCTTACCAATCCTGATGTTGATTTCCTGATCTAGGGATAATTTGCTATTTACCTCTCATCCTAGATATGTGAAATGATCCACTATCTCCAGTTCGGCGTCATCAATAAAAATTGGTGGAACCCCATGTGCACCTTGTGACATAATCTGTGTCTTCTATTTGCTAATTGTTAAACCAAATTCAGAACAAGCATTGGAGAATGCAGATAGTAGACGTAATTCTTCCTAAGAGTGGGTCATAATTGCACCATCATCTGTAAAAAGCAACTCTCTGATCAGTACCCTCCTAATTTTGGTCTTGGCCTTCAATCTGTGAGCACTTTAGAGGCCTCTATCTGAGCATGAGTGAATGTATATACCATCATCCTGATCACGAAAAGCATATTTCAGTAGTAGTGAAAAGTATATCCCAAAGAGGGTGGGAGCTAGTACACAACCTTGCTTAACTCCTCTTGATTTCAAGCTCTGCTGAAGTTGCACCATCAAACTTGATTATACCCTTCATGCCTGTGTGGAACGATTCCACAATGGACAGAAGAGTTGGTGGACAGCCAATCTTCTTTAGTGCCTTGAATAGCACCTCATGACTGACCAAATCAAATGCCTTTATGAGGTCGATGAAGGCAATAAACAGTGGTTGATTCTGTTCACAGCATTTTTCTTGCATTTGTCGCAATGAGAATATCATATCAATGGTAGACTGGTTCTGTCGGAAGCCTCACTGTGATTCAAGGTAGACTTGATCTCCCAGGACTTGAAGTCTGTGCAGAACAACTCTGGCAAATACTTTCCCAACAATACGCAGAAGTTAGATACCCCTATAGATGTTACAGTCAATCCGATCGCCCTTGATATTAAATATTGCATTTCACAATAGTGTTGTCAATAGAAGTACAATTAACACTCATCCAATGTAACGCTCCTTAAAAGCTCCAAAATTTGTGTGGTGACTTACCATCGCCAACACGTTATATATTTTTTCACAAGTCTGTCAATTACTGACACTATAACATGTTGATTACTATCATATACAACTGCTAGCATCATGTCTGTTTACTTACTGACTCCTAGCAAACTGTAGGGTCTGGCCTGGAGCACCTGCAAGAAGTAAAATAATATGCTAGAGTGATGAGAAATCATCAGTCAGCTAGTCAGCCATGGTTCCAACTTCTCGGTAAAGGGCTGCCCCTTAATGCTCTATTCCTGTGTCAGCGAATATCACACAAAATGCTCCTCACTGCCCCATGTGTAAAGTGGAACAGACAGGAGTCTTGACAAACCAACAGCCTGCACAAGCATACTATGCATAATGCTGCTGCCAGAATGCCGACAACACAAAAATCCACAATGAAAAATACAGTTCATCATTGATAGAAGCAGCACTCACTAGAAAACCAGCAGCCATACATTTCTGCACAAGGCAAACCAAGTTAGTTCAGCAACCGGCATCTGCCATGTTTCTGAACATGCAGTTCACGACATAAACAACCGTGGACAGATGTAAAGGCTAGTTTTAGTCTAGTTTAGTTTAGTAGACGGATCAACATCACAGCAAACAAATCACCTGGTCCAGATGGAATAACCACAGAAGCTATTCAGGCCTGTGGGGAAACAGGAGTTAAATGGCTAACAAGACTTTTTAATATAGCATGGGAAGAAAGAAAAGTCCCAGATGATTGGCAACAGGCAATAATAGTACCAATATGAAAAAAGAAAGGCAATATGAGAGAGTGCGAAACATACAGAGGTATATCACTCCTGAGCCACATAGGGAAAATGTATGCAAAACTATTGGAACAAAGAGCTAGACCAATAGTTGAACAACAGTTAAGCAAAGCACAATTCGGTTTTCGGAAAGGTAAAAGTTGCACTGATGTATTATTTACACTTAGACAAATATGTGAAAAAACTATCGAATATAGTGACCAGTAGAATATTGTGTTTGTAGATCAGGAAAAGGCTTTCGATAGAGTAGACAGATACAAATTATGGACCATCCTTGAAGACTATGGGATACAAGGGCAACTGCTAGAAAACATCATAGCCATGTACCACTCGAGCCGAAGTGCAGTAAGAACACAAGAAGGTATATAAGATAATGTTCACAGTCAATACAGGAGTGAGGCAGGGATGTGTGCTCTCTTCCCTGCTATTCAATATCTACATGGACAGAATTTCCAAAGAAGCAAGTCTCGACAGAACAGATTAAGAAAATTTAGAACTCTTTACTCCAGATGAAACAACTGACCCACAGGGAATAAATGAACTTCTATTTGCAGACGATCAGTGCCTGTTTTACAGCGATGAGGGCAGACTACAAAATCATATTACTAATCTGAGTTCAACCTGCAGCAGATACAATATGAGCATAAACACAGCCAAAACCGAAGTAATGCAAGTTAGCAGATCGCCAGGCCCACTAAGTATACATACAGATAAATACCACACCTCTGAAACAAGTTAAAGAATTCAAATATCTTGGAAGTATGATCACAGAAGATGGCAGATTGGACAGATAAATTGCAATCAGATGTCAAAAAGCTAGTGCACTTACATATCAACTATCACCCTTACTGAAACATCCAAACATACCCATGTCCGTAAAACGACAGATAATAAACAGCATATTCACACCAACCCTAAGCTACCAATCTCAAACCTGGACTTTATCCAAATTAAACCTTCGCAAAATCAACACCTGCGAAATGAGATGCCTAAGGAGAGCTGCCAACTTAACAATCCGAGACCGAGTAAGAAATGCTGTTATCAGACAGACCAGGGGATCAACACCTTGTGCCACATTTATTGAAAGACAGAAGATCAAGTGGTTTGGTCATGTCGTTAGAATGCAACACCATCAACTACCATCACTGGCCTTACATCAAAGATCATTTGCGACGAGACAACAAGGACGTCCAAGAAGAAAGTGGATTGATGACAGAGACATTGTACGACCACACGGAATGACACTATCCAGTGACGTCCACCAGGCGCTGGAAAGCAAATTATTCCTCCCCAGGATGCTTGATGGCAGAAGGGAAGATGATGATGATGATGATGATGATGATGATGATGATGATGATGATGATGATGATGAAGGACCACATGCAGAAACATTTTCTGGCATTCATTTCTGCAGTTGGCAACAAATTTAAGTGTACTTGAAGAGATACAAATATACTGATAAAATAAGTGACAGTTTGTAGCTTGTGATTACTCTCTATTCACAATCATTGCGAGACATTAACATCACACACAGGTAGATATACAGAAAGACGGACAGATGGGCAGACAAACAAACAGATAGACTCCATAGCGACCATATGCCTTCATAAGTAACCTACTGGTATCATTTTTCACTTTGTGTGTTTGAGTGAGAGAGAGCATGTGATGATGAGTGAGTGAGTGAGAGAGTAAGTATGAGACAAAGAGAGTGAGAGAGAGAGAGAGAGAGAGAGAGAGAGAGAGAGAGAGAGAGAGAGAGAGAGAGAGAGAGGAGAGGAGTGAGTGAGTGAGTGAGTGTGTGTGTGTGTGTGTCTCTCTCTCTCTCTCTCTCTCTCTCTCTCTCTCTCTCTCTCTCTCTCTCTCTCTCTCTCTCTCTCTCTCTCTGTCTGTGAGAGATATAGAGTAAAAGAGAGTTTCTTGTTCTTCTTCTGTGTTCATCCGGAGTTTTTTGTGTGGATGTGATTGCATTGTGCCTGTTTACAGCAGAGCTGCGTTCCTGCGCTGTTAGGCCGACACATCCGACTTCTGCGGCCATTTGTTGACCAAGTTAACCTTCCCGGGGTTTCTTAGGACGTTTGACTCTCATTGTTGTGGTGTTATCCCCTATCCCAGTTGGCCCATATAGAACAGCCAAAGACATCCTCACAATGGGTTGGGGATGTGTGTGTGGATGAGAGACTTGTGGGTTGGGGATGTGAGTGTGTGGGTGTAGATTTGTGGGTGGGGGTATGTGTTTGGGTGGGTCGGGTATGTGGGTGTTGGTGGGTAGTGGGATGTGTGGGTGATTGAGTATGTGTGGTGGGTGTGGGGGATGTGTGTGTGTGTGGATGGGTCAGGTGATGTGTGGGTTGGTGGTGGGGTGCGTGGATGGGAGATGTATGTGGATGTATGGGTGGGGGATGTGTATATGGCTGGGGAGATGGTGTTTGGGTGGGGATGTGTGGGTGGGGGATGTGTGGTTAAGGGATGTGTGGTTAAGGGATGAGTGGTTGGGGAATGGGTGATATTGAGGTGTGTGGGTGGGTGGAGGATGTGTGGGTTTGTGAATGTGTGTAGGTTGGGGGTTGTGTGTGGGTGGGGGGGGGCTGTGTGTGTGGGTGGGGGGCTGTGTGTGTGGGTGGGTCATGGGATGTAAGTGTAGGTGGTGGGGTGTGTATGCGTGGGAGATGTGTGTGAGTGGATGGGTGATGTGTGGGTAGCGGTGTGCGTATGGCTGGGGAGATGTGTGTGTGGGTGGGGATATGAGTGTGTGGATGGGGGGTGTGTGTGTGTGGGTGGGGGATGTGTAGTTAAGTTATGTGTGGTTGGGGGATGGGTGATTTTTTTTTTGGGGGGGGGGGTGGGGGGTGGGGGGGGGGTGAATGAAGGATGTGTGGGTGGGTGAGTGTGTGTACTTTAGCGGATGGGTTGTGTGTGTGTGGGTGGGTGTGGGATGTGTGGGTGGGTGGGGAGAGATTGTGTGTAAGTTGGGTATGTGTGGATGGGTGGGGAGAGATTGTGTGTAAGTTGGGGATGTGGGTGGGTGCTGGATTGTGTGGGTAGATGCAGGATGATTGTATTGGTGGGGGATGTGTGTATGGGTGGAGGATGTATGTTTAGGGGATATGTGTTTGGCTGGATGTTTGGGGTGTGTGGGTGGTGAGGATGTGTGGCTGGGTGTGTGTGGGTTATGGGATTGGTGGGAGAGTTGTGTGGGTGGGAAATGTGTGAGTGGGTGGGGAACGTGTGGGTGGGTGTGAAGATGTGTGGGTGATAGATATGTGTGGGGAGATGTGAGGGTGGGTGGAAAAATGTCTGGGTGGGTGGGTATGTGTTTGGATTAGAGACTTGTGGGTTGGGGTATGTGTGTGTGGGTGTAGATGTGTGGGTGGGGGTATGTGTTTGGGTGGTTGGGGGTATGTGGGTGTTGGTGGGTAGTGGGATGTGTGGGTGTCAGTGGTTGAGGATGTATGGGTGGGTGTGTGGGGTGTGTAGGTGGTGTGGGGAAATGGGGGATGTGTGGATGGGTCAGGGGATGTGTGTGTGGGCTGGTGGTGGGGTGTGTGGGTGGGAGATGTGTGTGGATGTATGGGGGATGTGTGGGTGGGGCTGTGTAGATGGCTGGGGAGATGTGTGTGTGTGTGTGGGTGGGGATGTGTGGGTGGGGGATGTGTGGTTAAGGGATGAGTGGTTGGGGGATGGGTGATTTTGAGTTGTGTGGGTGGGTGGAGGATGTGTGGGTTTGTGAATGTGTGTAGGTTGGGGGCTGTGTGGGTGGGTTGTGGGATGTATGTGTGGGTAGTGGGGTGTGTGGGTAGTGGGGTGTGTGGGTAGTGGGGTGTGTGTGCATGGAAAATGTGTGAGTGGATGGGGGATGTGTGGGTGGATGGGTATGTGTGGGTGGGGGTGTGCGTATGGCTGGGGAGATGTGTTTGGGTGAGGGATGTGTGTGTGGGTGGGGGATGTGTAGTTAAGTTATGTGTGGTTGGGGATGGGAAATTTGGGGTGGGGGGGTGGAGGATATGTGGGTGAGTGAGTGTGTTTACTTTGGGGGATGGGTGGTGTGTGTGTATGTGGGTGGGGGGAGATTGTGTGTAAGTTGGGGATGTGTGGGTGGGTGCAAGATTGTGTGGGTAGATGCAGAATGATTGTATTGGTGGGGGATGTGTGTGTGGGTGGGGGATGTATGTTTAGGGGATGTATGTTTGGCTGGGTGGTTGGGGGTGTGTGTGTGGGTGGGGGATGTATGTTTAGGGGATGTGTGTTTGGCTGGGTGGTTGGGGGAGTGTGGGTGGTGAGGATATGTGGCTGGGTGGGTGTGTGTGGTTATGGGATTGGTGGGGGATGTGTGTGGGTGGGGGAATGGGTGCGTGGGTGGTGCATATATGTATGTCTGGGGGTGTCTGTGAGTGGGGGATGTGTCTCATAACATGATAATATGTATTGTTTATGTTTACAACATTCATGTGACAATGTTTTTTTCCTATGGTAATGTATCATGCACTATTGATAAATGAAAGACGAGTGATTGGAAGGGCCGAATGTAAAACAAGCCTGCGTGCCCAATTTGTTACCCTTTGAAAATAAAGTTTGTTTGTTTTGTTTGTTTAGAGAGAGACAGACAGATGGGCAGATAGACAAACAGCATGACTACTGAGTTTAGAGCGACATACTAAATGAGGAGAATGAACAGACACTGACAAGACATACACACAAAGAAACACTTCAATAAATAATGTGTCTCATAACATGATAATATGCATTGTTTATGTTTACAACATTCATGTGACAATGTTTTTTTCCTATGGTAATGTATCATGCACTATTGATAAATGAAAGACGAGTGATTGGAAGGGCCGAATGTAAAACAAGCCTGCGTGCCCAATTTGTTACCCTTTGAAAATAAAGTTTGTTTGTTTTGTTTGTTTAGAGAGAGACAGACAGATGGGCAGATAGACAAACAGCATGACTACTGAGTTTAGAGCGACATACTAAATGAGGAGAATGAACAGACACTGACAAGACATACACACAAAGAAACACTTCAATAAATAACAAATGAACCAATGTTTACTTACAAGAAAATGAATTGGGTGACACACCAGCTCTGGAAGTGGACCTGAAACAAGGTCACAAGTAAGTCAACACAGACATACAAGAAGCACTCATGTCATAACCGGCTGACGGGACATGTTGTTGTTTGTCCATCAAAAATTATGATGACCATTCATTTCATCCAGTGGGGTTGAAAGTATGGAGCCGTGAGTAGTGAAGTTGGATCAAGAATGACTTGCGTGATGAATTGGATTAAAGTGAGGAAGAGTTGCGCAATTCGTCAACCTCACTCTCTCACCTGAGTCCATCTGAGTCCAGTGGCAAGACAAGTCAAGACGACTGGAGACGAATACAGGTGCAGTGGATGACCAGGGCGCTCTACGTGCCTTGCCTTGCTCATTATGTTCCACAATGCGTTGCAGGTCTTGCCCGTTGAATCATCAATGATTGCATCCATGCGTTCTGCCGAATCCTGTCTTCACATGCTGGGTAGGCATACCCTAGTTCACCGCTTGGTTTGACATCAAATCAGCTATCCACGCCTGTTTTAGCCAGCCTCTCACAGCTGTTTCCTGGGGGTTGGCCGCTGTCGCATAATGACGGGACATAAGCATACATGAATGGCTGAGAACCACTGGAAGACACATCCAACACGACTGCTCTCCAGGTTAATATCAGGTGATCAGTCCCTCTCAGTTAGTAACCAAGGGCATGTGTGATAACTGTCTCCCTATCACATAGTTCACGTCTTACATGTAGGGGTTATCCACGAATATGTTATATAATATATAATTATGATCTGACACCTCATACAATTTATGGCAAATAATGTAAGTGGGTGCTCCATCAATGCAGCCTAACCTGGTTAGCCAAAATGATGTGCACCAGTTGACTCCAAATCATCAGCATGCGAGTGAGTGCAAAAGATTTACAATGATGATAGTAGGGTCATGAATGTTGGCACCATGAGCACAGATGGTAAATTAGAGAATAGAAAACAAGACAAGAAAGGTCACATGAACATCTGTGAAATGTCTGAGACCAGAAGTAAGGAGACGCAATAACTACATGTGATAATTATACAATTATCCCTTCTGGGGGAACAGAACCAGCAAAGAGAGGTAACCATTATATTTATAACCATTTGATAAATAGAGAGCTATGTGCTGGCGGTAGCGTAGCTACCAGCAGGGCATCCCAAGCTGGACAGGTCAAAGGGTAGAGAACAGACAAAGAGAAACACCCTGGTCCTCCAGGTTGGGGGTTGAAGCGTGGGGTTAACATCCCCACCTTTGTAAAAACTATTTTGTTATGAAACAGATACATGTAATCAAATAGATCACATTTTAATTAACAACAGAAATGCATCAAACATACAACAAGTTAGAAGTTATAGAGGAGCTGAGTATGGAATACGTGGAATATACGGACACTATATCGAGCTGGAGCAGCTGAAGAACTAACCTGGCAGCTGGTTGAATATCAAATGGATATAACAGCAATTCAAGAAATAAGGTGGCCAGGAGAGGGTACTTTAGAGCAAAATGGAATGATTGTAATATATGGAAGAAACACCCAAAATAAACACGAATTAGGAACAGGTTTTGTGATAAAAATAGAGCGATGGGGGAACGTTCTAAACTTTAAAGCTGTTAATGACAGAATTAGTAAATTACGAATAAAAGATAAATGGAAAAATATAACGATGATTAATATACATGCACCTACTGAAGAGAAAGAAGATGACGTTAAAGAAGACTTTTATGATTTGGAAGATGTCATAGAAGAAACCTCCAAACAGGACATCCTGATTGTGCTGGGAGACTTCAATGCAAAAATAGGTAGAGAGCAAACTCATAAAAAAGTGGCTGGTATGGAAAGCCTACATACAACTTCAAATGATAATGGATGGCGAGTCATCAACCTGGCAGAAGCCAAAGGATTGCAGATTAGCAGTACCAGACTACAAAGAAAGGATATACACAAACAAACTTGGAAATCATGTGACAAGAGAACCTATAATCAAATAGATCACATTTTAATTAACAACAGAAATGCATCAAACATACAACAAGTTAGAAGCTATAGAGGAGCTGAGTGCCACAGCGACCACTTCCTCGTTGGAGCACAATTTAAAATAAAACTTAAGAGAGCTTTCTATACTAAATTACAAAGATTACACCCAACATATAACAGAGAAAAACTAAAAGAAATTACAGTCAAAGAGAAATTTACAGATGAAATAAAATGTAAACTTGAAACTCTGCAAAACCCGTTGGAGGAAAGCGTTGACCAAACTTGGTTGAACATCAAGAATGCAATTCAATCTACCGCAGAAGAATGTTTCGGTGTGTTAGCCATGCATAGAAAGAACAGATGGTTCAATCAAAAATGTGAAGAAGCAGTCATTAGGAAAAAGGATGCCAGACATTTATGGTTAAATGACATCAACAATATCCAAAAGGAAGAGCAATATAGAAATGAATGTAAAGAGGCTACAAAAATAGTTCGACAGCAGAAGCGAGAATATATTAGTAATATAATCAAAGATATAGAAACTAATCACCAGAAAAACGATCCAGAACGTTTTTTAAAGAACTGAAGTCAATACACCACACATGGTTTAAAAGACAAAAATGGGAGTATGATAAATACCAATGAGGAAATGTGCAACACATGGAAAGAATATTTTGTTGAATTACTAAATTGTGAAGCTCCAAGTAACACCTTCCCACAGGAAGAGGTTCTAACGTGTGAACCACAAATTGAAGAAGCTGCATTTGAATAAATCCTATATGTAATCACATGACTTAAAAACAATAAGGCAACTGGGGCTGATGGAATTGCTGCTGAATTTATAAAGGCAGGTGGCCATGCATTACACCTAAAGCTATACGAACTAATAATAAAAATCTGGAGGACAGAAGAATTACCCCATGACTGGAAAGAGTCATTATTGATACCTATCTTTAAGAAAGGAGACAAGTTCCAATGTGAAAATTATAGAGGAATATCACTATTGTTCACAAGCTATAAGATACTATCCACAGTATTACTAAATAGACTAAAACCATATTCAGAAGACATATTAGGTGACTACCAGGCGGGTTTTAGACAAAACAGATCAACAATAGATCAGATATTTATCTTACGACAAATAGCCGAGAAAAATTGGGAATATAAAAGAGATCTCCATAACATTTTTGTGGATTTAAAAAAGGCTTATGATAGTGTCCATAGGAATAGTCTATGGAATGCTATGCAAGAATTTGGAATACCAAGGAAGTTAATCGACATGACCAGACTATGCATGGAAGATACTTATAATATAGTAACGTATAAAGGCAGGAAATCAGACCCTTTCTAAATAACATCTGGCTTGAAACAGGGTGATGCTCTATCGCCACAACTCTTCAATCTGGCTCTAGAGAAAGTTATAAGGAAGGTAAAGGAGGAATGTGATATTGGAGGAACATCCAAGCTGCTTGGTTATGCAGATGATATAGATATTATAGGTGAAAATGAACAAAAGACATGGAAATATTGACTCACTTAAAGGAAATTTCAAGAGAATGAATGGTTAAAAACTCTGGCCACATACAAATAGATAATATGACCATTAAAAGAACGGAAACATACAAATACCTGGGTACAATCTTCAACTGCTCCAACATCATAAGGGAAGAAATACAAACTAGAATCAATTCTGGAAATAAGATTTACTATGCACTACAACATCTACTAAAATCAAATGCGCTATCTCGTAACACCAAAATCACAATATACAAAACACTGATCAGACCAGTTGTGCTGTATGGCTCTGAAACCTGGAGTACAACGAAAGGAGACAAAGCCTTGTTACAAACCTTTGAGAACAAAGTTTTAAGAGGCATCTTTGGACCCATTAGGGATACACAAAGTGGAGAGTGGAAAAGAAGAAGTAACAAAAACATTTATGATCTGTTTAAGTCCCTGCTAATCACTGGTATCATGAAGGCTAATAGACTACAATGGCTGGGGCATATAGATAGAATGGAAGATAAGAGGGAAACAAAGCTCGCTTACACTCAGGAAATAAATGACCGTAGACCCCCGAGGTAGACCAAGAAGATGGTGGAGAAATAATATATATACAGACCTACAAGCACTTGGAATCAACGACTGGCAAGAGAAGGTCCACCAGAGAGACGAATGGAGACGGATTGTATCTGCAGCAAAGAACCTCAATGGCTCGGAACGCTGAAGAAGAAGAAGAAGATTTGATAAATAAAATAAATTCACTAGGAAACTTTAATGCTGAAGTTGGGAAGCAACAGTGGGTAATTACAGATTAGACGAGCGCAATGAAAGTGGGTATAAATCAATAAGTGACTAGATATAACAGCTAGCTAGTGTTGCCACAAAATCACATCAATAGCTGACTAGGTATAAAAGCACAAAAACATACTTCACATCTGGATTACCAACTGCAACTACAGGCAATTATTTGTTGACACAATAACTCAAATGCAACATTAAAATACAAATACTACTTCTGGCACCTTGCCGTCTAGACAGACAATTGTTTGTTACATTGTGCTTCAAGAAAGGCATAACTTTGACCCATGGTGGTAGCGAATGTGACTGATCAGACCAATCTGCGCTGTAAATATTCATCCACAATGGTTGTATGTGAACACATGGTAATTTCAACCATCACTCATCATCTTACATCTCCCACTCTCAGTATGTGACTTATCTGCAATAATTTTCTCCTTTGTCTTTATTCCATTTCTGATCTTTGTCCTCCATGCAACACGATCGGTGGTGACTTGCTCCCAAGGTGCAATATCAATACCTGTATTAGCTTACACACATCTTTCTACCATAGAACAGATTGACCCTGAAATCTTTTACCCATCTGTAATTCACATAAAAAGATGTCCTTTGGTATTCTACCATTATCCATTCTCCTAATGTATCCTATCCATCAAAGTCTATGACTAATACTTCAGTATTTGTGATTTAAAATACAAATAGATGGTGGCAAACCCATCTGTAGTTTTATTGCTGGTAATTAAAGACAACACACACACATCAAGACTCTGCCAAACATGCATGTTTTAAATAAATATTCTCCCGCAGCAGTCACAAACTCAAAATCAAATGCCAACTGTCAACTATGAAATAAAAACATGAAATCAAACATCAGAACAGCACCAAATAAAAAAAACCAACATCAAACAAAACACAGAAGAACACAAGTCAATAGTAGCCAACAGGAGCACTGCTTTCACCTGGGGTGGCCATCCTGTTAGAAAATGTTGACAGAATGTCACCACAGATCTGGTATTTTAGTCTATGTACATTTACAACATACATACACATTTGCAGTGGACATATAACACAGAAATGTCACAGAAAAGAAATGAAAGACAATACCACATTACATATAACACAGAAATGTCACAGAAAAGAAATGAAAGACAATACCACATTACATATAACACAGAAATGTCACAGAAAAGAAATGAAAGACAATACCACATGATATCTCTATCATGACATACAAACACAGTCACAACAAAAACAACAGCAGCTATGAGTACACTATAGATAGACAGTGAGGGCAATCAGTCAGGTCCCCAATAACAGCAGTCATAACAGTGCCACACAATGAGACAATTTTCAACCTACACATGGCAAAATGAGTCCTCTTCTGGTCTCTATCCCTATGACCTTCAATGTTTACAGAACAGTCTAGAACATCTGTCGTGATGGGGCATCGAACACATGATCACCTGGCGAGTGAGCTAATGACTGCATGACTGCGGCTCCCTGCAGATAGCTACAGGTGAGAAATGTATCTCATTTCTCATCTCATTAGGTTCCTCTAGTACCTTGCGGTGTTGAGGTGAAGTATAAACAGCGGGAGAGTGCCCGCTTATGGGCTTAATGCAGTGTTTCCCAACGTGGAGCCCACGCCCCACAGGGGGGGCAATTTGACTGTTAAGGGGGGCAAATCGGCTGAATATAACAAAATGGGGAGACTTGAGACTGAAGTTAACTAAATTGGAACCTGACATAAGATCTCTTTGCAGCAAGCATCAAGCGCAAGGATCTCACTAAATTTAAAAAATAAATAATTACTAATAATTAAAATAATATAGAAAAATCTTTCATTAAAATTATTTTGTACTTGAATTTCAGTTCTCCATTATATGTTTTGAAAATTTACTTACTGTGTTTGCTCAATAATTACCTAGTGATTTCTTCCTAAAACCTATCATTCAAGTTTCTTTAGTGAACATTTCAATTTTTGAATATTAAAAATAATGTATATGTTGAGGGTGGGGGGCATGGGGCGGGGGAGGGGGGCAATATGAATTTTAGAAAGGCTTAAGTGGGGCATGGTACAAAAAAGGTTGGGAAACACTGGCTTAATGTATCAATATTCCCATGGACTCTTCTATTCTCTCCATCCATCGTTTACGCGGTCAGCCTCTTCCTCTGCTTCCATTTGGTCTGTACATCATTGCTTGTTGTGGTATACTGTTAGTTGGTAATCTACTTGCATGGCCAAACCATTTTACTTGCTGCCTTCTGATAAAATCTAGTGGTGCTATAACCCCCACGTTAGTCCTGATTTCTTTATTTCTGATCTTATCTCTTCTTGATACATTGAGTATTCTTCTCGGGAATCTCATTTCTGTTGTTGTGGTTTTTCTTTTCTCTTTTTCTGTCATTGTCCAGGTTTTGCATTGGTAGCATAGAGTTGGTAGGAATATTGTGTTGTAAAGTGCTTTCTTAGTAACTATTGATACATGTTTGTTCTTCAGTATTGGTGCCATTTGTCCAATGAGTTGGTTTGCCTTATTGCATCTATAAGGGGCGTTCATTTGAAATCCGTTCGTAACTGCGTACGTTGAACATGATCATGTCATAGTCATGTGATAAGTACTGACCAATGAATAAAAGAGCATGTGCTTCTCGTCCCATAATACATAGGTTCTGTTTCTGACCATTGAGAAAATGGCCGGGTTGATCGAAAATCCTTCCAAAGAAGCTCAAAGAGCGGTGATTCAGTTTCTTTCATTTGAAGGATGTCGACCAGTGGACATTCATCGAAGAATGCAGGCAGTGTACGATAACAAATGTGTGTCGAAGACAACAGTGACAGACTGGTTACAAATGTTTTGGAAAGGACATCAGTTCATGACAAACCTTTGACGGCCGGGTCAAGCACATATTGTTGCAACAGAAAAAACCATAGCCAAAATTGATGCAGCAGTACAGATGAACCTTTGTCGAAGCATACGTTCACTAGCAAAAGAATCTGATGTGCCAATTGGAACAATTCAAAAGGTCGTTCGCAAGAAACTGCAATATCGAAAGGTGTGTTCACAGTGGGTACCACGGATTTTGACCGACCACCAAAATGAGGAACGCATGGGATGGTGTTTGAACCACTTGCTGCATTACAAAGTGGAGAGTGATGCATTTCTCTTCCGCATAGTGGCAGGTGATGAATCATGGTGTCACCACGTTGAGCCTAGAAGCAAAAGAGAGCGCATGCAATGGAAGCATGCTGGATCACCAAAAACCAAAAAATTCAAGTTAAGGTTTCCGCTGGTAAAGTTATGCTGAGCGCATTTTTTTACCATATTGTTGGCCGACTTTAAAAAACCTGGTGTCAACATCAACTCTACCCACTACTTGCAAACACTAGACAAGCTGCAAAAAGCCATCAAGAATAAACGACCCGGCATGCTTTCTCGCAGTGTGATTTTGTTGCATGATAATGATCATCCGCATGTTGCAAAGATTTTGCAGGAAGCATTAGCAAGGAAGAAGTGGGAAATTCTGCAACATCCAGCCTATAGTCCTGATTTGTCACCATGTGATTTTCATTTGTTTGGACCTCTAAGTACAAAAAAACTCTCAAGAGACAACGATTTCACACAGATGCAGACATAATAAACGCGGTAAACACATGGTTCAGTGAGCAACCACAATCCTTTTTTGTGGACGGCATTTGCCGCCTACCTAAGCAATGGGATGCTTGCCTGAATGCCTACAGCGACTTCTTCTGACCAACCCATGGTGCATAATTCATTCAAAATGAATGCTTTGTTTAATTCTACCACACCTGTTAATGTTTCTTTCATGCTTTTGTAATAAAGCCATTGGAATGGGTTTCAAATGAACGTCCTTAATATATTCGATCTCATCTTCTGATTTACCATTTGATGATATTATGCTTCCCAGGTACTTGAAACTCTTTACTTGTTTCAGGGGATGTTCATTTGGGTGAATTGTTCTTTTCTTTTCTTAGTTAGTTAGTTAGTTTCTTTTCTTCTTTAGTTATAGTCATTACCTCTGTTTTACTTGTGCTAATTTTCATGCTATGTTCCCTACATATTTCATTTCGACTATTCATGTGGTCTTGTAATTCATCTTCTGATTTGGCTATTAGTGCTTGGTCATTCGCAAACAGGAATTCTCTAATGGTATAATTTGCAAATGGTTCTTCTTCTGTGTTCTCGTCATGCGGTGTTCTTGCAGTCTCTGTTTGGCTGGTTTCTTTACATATATTGTCTATATATGTTATGAACAAGAGAGGGGACAGGACACAACCTTGTCGTACTCCGGATATTGTGGTGAAGGGTTCTGAGTGTCCTCCAGTTGCTCTCACTTATGCATTCACTGTTGTTGTATAAGCTTCTACATAGGGGCCTTGCCAATTACTGCTGGCTTTCTTAATACTTCTTTCTTGCTGCCAGTGTTCAAAAGGTGCGCCCTCTTCTAGGGATATGAATTATTACTTCATCTTCCTCCAGTCGGCACCATGGTCGTTTCTCAGCAGTTAACTTTGCTGATGGTTAGACTAATATTCTACACTCGTTACACCAACTCACTACGAACACCACTCAACACTACTGTAATATGTGTAACTCGAACGCCGGTTGTAGTTTTGTTCATATATTGTTCTAAACAGGCTAAGATAGACACCGTCAGTGTGCAACCATATATTCAACAATAAATCTACACCACATGTACCAACACATCGACTACATTAAAAGAGTGGTACAACCTTGGCCATGACAACTATTCACAACATGGTCCGCACTGAACAAAACCACCGCCTAGAATGTCCTTGTCAAGATTCGCTTCATGCTGACCATGAATCATGCTGTGTGAAAAGTGTTCATGTTTCACGTTTCAGGTGTCCATTTCCTGAACACTGCCATAACCTCTGATCTAGTCTAATTTGGGTTATGGCACTAGACAATATTTGGTCCAGATGTATATTTTTCTAGAAGCATAATTGCTGTAACTATTGACTGACTGGACTAATGCTGAATCTTGCCACCACATGAAGTGGATGAGCAAGAAACGGTCTGCATGCACACAGGCACATTTCATATACTGAGGTAAGACAGCTAGTAACACTGGCATAATAATGCAGATAACAAGTGTGGGTAAATATACATTTTTATGCTCTACAATCACAGTCTGGTTGCTCTCAGGTTAGTATCATGTTCCACTAGTAACCTTCAATGCAATCATATCTCTCTCTCATCCCCCTCTCTCTCTCTCTCTCTCTCTCTCTCTCTCTCTCTCTCTCTCTCTCTCTCTCTCTCTCTCTCTCTCTCTCTCTCTCTCTCAAGTAGTTAACTTACTTCTCAGGCCATAGGTGTACAACTTACCTTCTTTGACAACAGCAGTTTCATATAGTCATTCTCTGCTTTCAGTTTTATAAACTCCCTAGAAAAATCCATAACAATCAAGTTGTAGTAACATTAAACTTCAGCCTGGTGTACAATACCAACATTCAACTTTAGCCTGGTGTACAATGCCAACATTCAACTTTAGCCTGGTGTACAATGCCAACATTCAACTTTAGCCTGGTGTACAATGCCAATATTCAACTTCAGCCTGTAGTGTAATGCCAACATTCAACTTCAGCCTGGTGTACAATGCCAACAAACAATTATACAAGCAATTCAGCATCTCAATACTTGTGCACCAGACAGGTTAGAGTCGAATATACTAATCTCTCTCTCCTTTCTCATATATACCATGCACATGTGTATGTATACTATTGTATGGATGTTTGTTGACAGATGTAGATGTATGTATGTGCGCTCACACACATCAATCCACCCAGACTTTAGGACTCGCCTCATAACAACATAAAGGAGTAAGCAATGTGAGTTTTGTTAGTATCACCAACATACTTGGGTGCACACTTCATTGCTCTTCAATATTCCTCCACTATGGCCAACCCATTCACTGGCACCCACTCATGCTTTGTAAGTACATCCACTGGGACTCCTCAGTTTCCATTCTCAGATAAC
The DNA here is from genome assembly GCA_963921405.1 of Cepaea hortensis. Classification (NCBI taxonomy): domain Eukaryota; kingdom Metazoa; phylum Mollusca; class Gastropoda; order Stylommatophora; family Helicidae; genus Cepaea; species Cepaea hortensis. Next base: position 85,216,024 of record OY992876.1, read on the forward strand.
TATCACAATTTCTCAACCTACCTTCCTCAACCCCCCCCCCTCTTTTAATGTACTATTTCCACTCAAGTACCACTGAACTGTTACACCCACCATCCTGACATCATACCACACCCCACTCCCTCGGCTGTGTATAAAAGAAGATTATGGTGACATTTGTGGAAATACACAGCTTGGGATTCTGAGGTAAGTAGGAACAGTTTTTTCACATTTTCATTTTCTCTACATTGCTTTCATTGTTTCATCTTTTTATTCTTCTTATCCCGTCGTTACACCTTAATGTAGTCACCTGACGGTCTTCTCCATGACTATATGTTGTGTTTCGCGTACATATTTGTTTGCTGATGAAGGCTAGTCTCCACAACGTCCTGTATGTGTTGTAATTCTGTTAAGTAAAGCTGCATTACTTTATGTTATTTTATATTGTTAACTAAACATAGGACACATCATGCCATATGCCATACTGACTGCACTTGAGTTGATCTTGTAAAGGGTTGGATTTCTGTAATGAAACTGACTGGTGCCACACCAGATCACAGACAGATTGAACGGACGAACGAACGAACGAACGAAAATCTTTATTTTCAAAGGGTTAAAAATTGGGCACGCATGCCCGTCTGACATTCTGCCCTTCTTCTCTATTTCCTCTCATACATTCTTTCATTCAACATCTCTTATGAAGCAATTCTTTGACAACAAAAGAACAATAAGCATTAAAACGCATGAAAAATAATCAATAATACATGACTCGTTGAGGCAATGTTTAACATGGGCATTATAAATACCCAAGGGGGGTGTAACGTGTCATACATATGGGAATTTTTTTTTGGGGGGGGCTAGTTGTCGTTTGAGATAATTTACCATTATTATTGTCTTTGTTGCTGTTTTTTTTTTTTAAAGGAGGCATGTAGTCTGTCCAGAGGTAGTGTTCAAACAGGTTGCGACTGTATGTATAATGATTGGTGGTGTCTTTGATTTCTTGTGGAAGATTGTTCCACAACTGAGTGGCAGAGTATGCTAAGCTTGTTTTATATGTCTATCCTAGGTTTAGGGACATGAAGTATATTTAGTCGTTCACTATGTCTTGCTTTATATTTAAACAATGGCCAAAGGTAGCTTGGGGCATTTTGAAATAGGATTTTGTGAATTAGTTTAGCCTTATTAAAAAGTAGGCGTTTGTGAGACAGACAGACAGACAGACAGACAGACAGACAGACAGACAGACAGACAGACAGACAGATAACACAGAGACAGAACAACACTAAAATAGATGAGTGAAGAGTGGAGGAGAGAATGACAGACAGAGGCAACAAACCTCTCCATGGCTTTAGCTTGCATGATAACATCCCTGACTTCATTGATCTGTAGCTCAAACGTCTTCAGCTGTAACACATTACAGTGGTTGTTTTTTAACTGTCAAGGATATTAAGCCACCTCAAGCAGCTTGTAATTAATGGCTACAATTGTTATTTATGCATCAATGTAGAAGAGGACTATATTGTCTGTCAAGCGTCAGTCACATAGTGAGCTCAGATATGGGTGACAGAACTCATCTGAGCCTGCACATATCTGTTACAGTAAGGGCAGAGAACAGTGAGGGCAGAGAACAGTGAGGGAAGAGAACAGTGAGGGCAGAGAACAATGAGGACAGGGTAGCTGGAGGAAAATGATCTGTGTACAGCACATCCCTGTGTAACTTTCACAACCTGTAACAGCTGACAGGCAGCCCTGCCAACAGAGATCTGCCAACGTCACACAGACCAAGCAGCAGCAATGTTCTCTCAATGTTTACAATCTGTACTCTCAGTTCTGTACTGAGTCTTTCACAGTGTATATGTAACCAGCATGCCTGAGTCCAGCTCGTCATGTATTGTCTGTGGCAGGCAAGCAACATGGCTTCAATCCCCAGGCCTGGCTTTGGCAGTACGGGTCAATGACTTCATGCTAGCACAGATAACAATATCTGCATCTCTGCCACTCTCTCTAGCCATATTATGTCCAGCAGTTTCCCTAGTCAGCTCAGATGGATGTGACCAAGTGTCTTCTGCTGTAACTATACAATGTCCAGTGGACCATACACATCACAGAGATTAACACAGCTGCTACAATAGGAGTTGTACAAAAACAAAGAACTCAATTTCCTATGTTCAATAAAGATGATGATTGTGTGATCATTTTGTACAGAGATCAGGTGTCAGACAACACACAAGGTAGAATCATATGACAAAACCCATGTATAGCCATCCCCCCTACACACAGCAAGGCCAGTAGGTCAGTCAGAGATGTGTCAACACTCACCTTCTCTTTGAATCGTCTCAGAAGTCTTCTTTGATGGCTCTTCTGAAACTCTAGAGTCTACAAAAAATGCAAGAACAAAAATGTCAGGAGAATGAATAGAGACGACCAAAACTGATTCAGGGTCAGCGAACACAAGATAACATATGTCACAGTAGTTGACAGCTATTTGTTTCTCTGTTGTTGTTGTGTACAAACATTAAACGTCAGATGCCAACAACAGAACAAGGAATACTGTCAAAAAACAGCTGTGGCTGGGGCTGGAGTGCCTTGGAGCCGGTAGTGTGTACAGACCAGGTATGATTCTCTGATATTGGGGTAGTGGATCACACACCAAGCTTTCTTGGGCTGAGACGACAAACTTGCATGGTTGTGGCACAGGCCAGATGTCATCATTAGGACAACCCACCCACAACAGAATGTGTATAACAAGTGTGATCTAGTATACAAAAAGTGTGATTCTTGCCAGCACTAGGAGTGTGTGCACTGTGCTGAGAACCTTCAAGTGTGAACATCACAGGAGACTGGAGCACTTCTGGAGATATCCTCCCAGTGTCACGACAATGGTCTTTAACCAAAACTCTGGGCACTCAGAACAAACTACATTTGAGGCAGGCAGACAAACAGACAGACAGGCAGGTGGATGGACAGACAGATGGACAGATGGACAGACAGACAGACAATAACAGAGGTAGAATACTGACAGAGATGAGTGGAGACTGGAGGAGTGACAGACAAACTGACAGAAATTGAAAAAGAAATAGAGAAGGGGAAATGTAGAGGCAGAATGGAGGAGAGAGACAGAAAGATTGACAAAGACAGACGACGGTGAACACTGTTTGTGATCACTACTGTAATCCAACTTCTATGAAGCACACATGATACAGAGCCCCTGAAGCTGTACGGCTGAATGCATGTTTAAGACGACTACACTGTGGCAGGGATGCGTCTGTATGTGAGTACAACTGTGTGAGGTGACATATCTGTATGTGAGTACAACTGTGTGAGGTGACATGTATGTATGTGAGTAAAACTGTGTGAGATGACATGTCTGTATGTTAGTACAACTGTGTGAGGTGACATGTCTATATGTGAATACAACTGTGTGAGGTGACATGTATGTATGTGAGTACAACTGTGTGAGGTGACATGTATGTATGTGAGTACAACTGTATAAGAGTACAACTGTGTGAGGTGACATATCTGTATGAGAGTACAACTGTGTGAGGTGACATATCTGAATGTGAGTACAAATGTGTGAGATGATATATTTGTAGGTGTGTACAACTGTGTGAGATCACATATATGTATGTGAGTACAACTGTGTGAGATGACATATCTGTATTTGAGTACAACTGTGTGAGGTGACATGTCTGTATGTGAGTACAACTGTGTGAGGTGACATGTCTGGAAGTGAGTACAACTATGTGAGATGACATATCTGTAGGTGAGTACAATTGTGTGAGATGACATGTCTGTATGTGAGTACAACTGTGTGAGATGACATCTGTAGGTGAGTACAACTGTGTGAGATGACATGTCTGTATGTGAGTACAACTGTGTAAGATGACATATCTGTAGGTGAGTACAACTGTGTGAGATGACATATCTGTATGTAGCCAAGGGGAAAAGACAAGGGAAAGACTGATGTTTCCTTTGCTACGGTGCTAAGAGGTAGAGATTAACTCTGACTTCGTTATGGTCAAAGAAGAAAAGGAGTAAAAAGAGAGGGAACCTCACACCACCCTCAACTGACAAAAAAGATGATAGTAATTAGATAAGAAGGGAGTGAGATCTTGGACAGGGGCCTCAACTCTGGACATTAACTGTCATATTTAAGACCCAGACAGTGGATTAAGGTGTTAGATTGTGGTAGAAATAGTGGTTGTAAAAACTAAAAAGAGACTAAACAAACAAATCAAGAACAGTACAAAAAGCTCTTTATTTAGTTAGTTAGTCATGGTTCCAACTGCACGGCAATGGGTCGTCCCCATATTGCTCCGTTCCTGTGCCAGTGAACATCACACAGAATGCTTCTTACTGCCCAATGTGAACAATGGAATAGACAGGAGTATCGGTAAGCCAACAGCCAGCACAGGTACTCTGTGCATAATGCCGCCGCCAGAATGCCAACACAAAAGTCCTCTATGAAAAATACAGTTCATCGTCGATGGAAACGGCAGTCACCAGAAAGACTTCATTGACATGGGTTTTATCCCATATGGCTTGGTCTCTTTCCACAGGATGACCCGCCAAAAGCGCCGCACAAAGCACAACTCCGTAGCTCCAGCGGCGACTCCCAGGAATCTCCTGAAAAATGCACTCGTGAGACGAAAAGGCATACCAGTCAATCCAGCAACAGCCAGTTGCCATCGTTCCGAACATGCAGTTCACGCTACAAACAACCGCGGACAGATGTAAAAGCATTCCACTCGAAACTCACAGCTGACAGTGTCATGCCACGCACTCACTCAGTAGCAGGGCGACGAAACGATATCCTCCTTAGTCGCCTCTTACGACGTGCATGGTAGGCAACAGTATTACTATTCTTTGCTCCCCCGTATGGGCCTCGGCAACACACGGGCGAGCTCTTTATTTATCAACTACTACAACTTTGGTGACAATTTGTGTTCAAACAAATTGAATAATACATTTAAATTCAATAACAGACAACTGCAGACATCAAACATCAACAAAGGGTAGCCCCTATTCAGTCACCGGAACTTAAAACAACAGGGTACACCAAGTACCACAACACAGGTGTTCCAAACAGCAGCTGAGTAGAATGACACAACAAAGGACTTTGACATAGACAACCATAAGACACTACAAAAACATAAGTTACACAACATAAATCTTAAGACGCGACATAAACAAAAGAGTTGTGGCACAATTTACTACCCCACCATAAACCCAGTCGTGCTGACACTAACTAGTCAGCCACTCTGCTTTCTCCTAGGACATAGGTTGCTCACTGATGAACAGATAGGAAACCCCACATATCTCGTCTCAAGGCGGGCTGGCACAAAACTATATACACAAGGCCAAAGTGCCTGCCTTCACAAACCGGGCCGGCTGCTACAATAAAAATGGCATCAGAGCTCTTTGTCTCGCTAGAGTTCCGGCAGTTGCCAGAGTCAAACTGCTTTAACATGACATTCATCACACCACCACTTTAAAGCCGATTGGTCTGTAAAATTGGGGCTAGCTCCATATATCCAACACATCCCAAGACGTGCACATGTGTTCTTGACTTTGACTTGGTGTCCAGACGCCATTCTTCTCTGTGCTGCTCCACCTCTACCCCAGCCAGTAGAGGGAAACAAGCACTGGACAGAGGGCTGGCACAACTTATATACACCACAGACTGTCTGCTGTTGCCTGACACGGGGGTGAACTTTTATGTTTGCTGGGCAGCGTTCTGTACTGCCTGATAGAACTGCTTGTGGACAGTAGGATGGGACTTTTTTGTTTGCTGGATGACATTCTGTATTACCTGATAGAACTGCTTAGTCATCTTCTGATGGAGGTCGACCGGGTCACAAAACAATGACTCCACTTCCTTGGGGATCTGTGAAGCAGAAAGTAACAGCATATGGCAGGACAGTATGTAGCAGCAATACTGAACTCTACCAGAAAGACAACTGACACAATATACATAATAATCAAAATCATAACAACAGCTATCTTCAGCCATATCAGGCCATGAGTGTATGCACAGAACTTAATATTGAAGCGCGCTGGTTAATTAGCTGCTGGATGATGCTGATGATGCTGATACTGGTGATGATGCTGATAATGATGATGATGATGATGGTAGTGACTATGATGGTGGTGGTGGTGGTGGTAGTGGTGATGGTGATGCTGATGATGATGGTGGTGATGATGATGATGATGATGATGATGAGAGGCTGGCAAACAGCTGTTTATAGATATGTGTCATGTGTCTATCTGAGACTCACCTTGCCTCCCAGCATTAAGGTAGTGCACTGCGACCGGCAGACTTTGCATCTCTCTTTGGTACCTGTGTGAGTGGAAGACAGCACAAAGATACAACTTTACATCTGGGTGACAAACACAACATACAAGAGCGGTCCTCAGAGAAACTGCATGTTTAAAACAGTGTCAGAAGTCAGTGGTTCAGCGAGCTAGCTATTACATGTATGTGTACCAGGGCCACTTACCTTCCATCTAATAATAGCAGGATCACAGCCCAGCAGTTAATCCTTGATGTACTTCTGCTAAAGTGATGTAATCACATGGCAACCTTTGATATATTTGGTAATAATGATCTTGAAGAACAACAAATTAGCATGAAATTCTCTTTCAAATTAGGTGCAACTGTTGAGGACAACTGTTGCAATGTCACAAGTGGTACCAGTGTCTCACATCTGAAAGGACTTCCACAGCAGATGATCATGGATGCGGGTGATCTTCCCCTTCTATGGATGCTTGCAACATCCAGTAACTGAGTTTTGTAATTCATGCAAAGTGGCACCTGACTGTCCACAAAGTGTTCAAGGAAGTAGGAATCTGTCAGCAAGATTCCACTCACACTCAGTCAACAACTGTTCGATCGATCAATGCTGACAAACACTTGAAAAATGTCCACATAGGCCTGTTGTCACATTTGACAAGTTTCAGTAAAAGTTTACCTAATTTTAAACAGAACTTTATTCAGATTTGTTTTTCAAGATCCTTCATTGCTGAGCATTACAAAACATTTCATGTGCACTACAAGTGTCTTGGCTTTACTGGAAATACCTCAAAAACTAACCAATGGGATGAAATTCTGCTACCATTAGACTAAAGGTAAGTGTCCTTGTAGTAGTTAGCTGGCTGAATCAGCTATTGTTTTAAAAGCCCCATTACTTGTTGGATCATGTTCGCAGTACAGACTGATGTAACCCTCATGTACATAACAATTATATACTATAATATTTCTGCTGTAGCCATGTATAAACGAACAGAAACGCACACAGAGGAAACAGTCAGCTTTAACAGAATACAATCACCAGTGGTAGGATGGATGCTGCAGCCAGAAGACTTTCATCAGCAAATGAAAATAAATATTCATCATGATCATATTCCAATTCTGCCATTAAGCATCGTGGGGAGGAATAATTTGCGCTCCTGCACCAGATGGGCGGCAATGTATAGTGTCATTCTGTGTGACTGAACAAAGTCTTTGATGTCGTCAATCCATTTTCTTCTTGGGTGTCCTCTTGATCTCATCGCAGATGATCTTTGATGTAGGGCCAGTGATGGTAGTTGATGGTGTTGCATTCTAACGACCTGGCCAAACCACTTGATCTTCTGTATTTCAATAAATGTGTCACAAGGTGTTGATCCCACTGTCCGTCTGAAAACAGCATTTCTTACTCGGTCTCGGATTGTTAAGTTCGCAGCTCTCCTCAGGCATCTCATCTCACAGGTGTTGGTTTGGGCTACATTACTACAGCTATATTCACAAGCTAGAAATATTGTATCTAGCTGTCAATTTTCTAATGCAGTTGTATTAGTGTCGGTTTTAATCTGCTGAAAAAGGCTTTTTGGCCACGTCTACCCTATCACTTGTTATTTTCTGTAAGGCTTAATCTCTTCTCTGTCATTTCTCGGTTAGTCAGAATATGAAAACCTAAGTAAGCATGAAAGAATACCACTAGTGTCAACATGTCACTTGATGACAGTACTTACATGTGACAATACTTAATTGTGACAATTTTTACATATGACAATACTTACATGTGACAATACATGGATGGGACAAGTGACAGTACTTACATGGTGTGACACATTTCTCACAGTAAATGTGACTACAGTTGGTAATGTAAAAGCGCAGTTCTACAGAATCTGGCTGGCAGTAGCATCCATTACAATGCAGCCAATGAGACATGATTGTGTGTGTCAGCAAGCCACCTGGACAGTTAGACAGTCTCTGTGTGCCAGATACAACCTGTCAATAAACATAGAATCCAGGGCTTGACCACACTAATTGCAAGTGTTCATGACAGAAAGTCACATCTATAAGTTAGTTAATTAGATGACAGATCATCTTCATCGCACATGGAACCATTCAGTCCATAAGTGCTCGGATCCCCTCCTAAGTAAATCCCGCAGCGTGTAGCGGCTCACAACACCAGTTCTGTGTTAGTTTATGAATCTTTTTTGGCTTCCTGCATAGTGTTCTTGTCTGGCCACAACTCTTTTAATTTGCTGCTATTGCAGACTGACCATGGTTGTGGTTTCACAGTCAACACTTGATTATCACAAATGACTTACTTCTCCTAGAGCATTCAGTAAATCAGCCAGGTCCATGGCTTGTCCGACTTCCACAGTAGTCTTACCTGCAAGCCGGTCAGCCTGCTCTTTTGCTTGTGCACCCACACACCCTGACATGAAAATGAAACTAATCTTTGCCAGCCATGACCGCTCCAGAGACAACAACCAGTCTTTGGACACTATATTCTATAGCCCAACTGGCACTCATTTCGTGATGTAGTCATTATCATGTAATCCAGTTGTACTTCCCACAACATCTGATGGTACCTGTTTGAGACCAGAACACTGGCCTGCCAGCCCGGTGGGCGTATGTTTGAATCCCCATCGAGACAGATTTCTAACATTTATATGGCTCCCAGGTCACCGCAGCTTAAAATCATCATCATCAAGTGCCCTGCCAGCTGGCATTGGTGTTCATGTCTCTCCACAGATCTGTCTTTAGTGTTCTGGATCAACTCTACTGATGATATTCCTCCATGCCACTGTCTCAATCCATCCAGCATAATTTCTCTTGTTCGGCCTCCGCCTCTCTTCTCCTTGATTTTTCGTCGTCACGATGCTCTCCAATGCCACTGCCTCTGATGTGATTAGTCATGGAATCTTGGGAGGATAATGTAGTGGCTTCCACATGGCGGTCATTTACCTCTGCCTTTGACAGCCATTTCCGACTGTCAGGACAAGTGAGTATTCTGCTTTGCTCAGCTGTAGAGTTGTCCACTTATCCTGATGGATACTCAGTCCCCAGGGCTGCATTTGCCACACTGTATTGTTTCCCATCCTCTACCATTGGGAGGTGCAGTTGGGATTTTCCCTTCCTCAAGTGATGGTCTGTGCTGGCCAAAATTTTCCAGTACTTCTATAGCCTAAAGTGGGTGGCAGTACATGTCCTGGGCAGTTCAGGTGCCTGGCGTGAGACTGATCACCCCACCTCACCCATGCAGTGCTAACTGGTCTACACATATATGGAGCTACCACCATACAGATTACACATCTTCAGGCAGGGAAGAGGGCTATTGACTTGACTTCTGACATCTTAGGTTAAAATGTCCCTGCCTGAACAGGGATCTCCAGCATGACATCACGAACTGGCAAGCTAGCGTCAGAGCTTACACGGCTTCCCCTCACATCTCAATCAATCAATCAGGTGCCATCTCCACAATGAAGGTTGGCTGCAATGGATCTCCAACACTGTCTCTCGCCTTGATTTTACATTCTGTCAGACTGCTTTTCATCCATCACTTTATGTTATCTTTGTACTTCTATTGTTGTCTACCTCTTGCTTGTTTTTCAACCCTACCCTCCATTATGGTTTTTACATAGTGTTATGTCTTTTGACGTGGCTGAAATTTGTCACTTGCCTCTTTTTGAATATTTTCATTAACTCTCTTTTCTTTCCCAGTTATTCTAGAAACTCTGTATTTGATTGGTTTTGTTTCCACAAAAGATGTAAGCAAGATGTAGGTGGAAAACTTAACACAGCTGGCCAACTAACAGGACTAGCGTCACAGGTTTTAAACAACATCGGTTTAATTAAAATACGGTTACAATCTCAAAAGATGCAGGAGCTTGGCAGGGTTACAACCACACAAGACAGGCAGAAGCCTACCTACTCCAGATCTCTAGCACCTGTGATTCTGAAGTTGGGCACTCTTCCGAATAATGGTCCCAAATTATTTAGTGTAAAAAGTATCCCTTACATGGCTTCATTATGTGATGTTGTCGAACTCCGGTTCAGTGTGTCATGGACTGCTAGACCGATTGATGGATGTAATAAATGTTTCCTGGGCCCGGAGGGCCCTCACTGTCGTTGGAGTGAATATCTATATCTTGTACGTATGTCCACATATAACTATAGGTATACACTCTGATGACAGTGAGGGCCCTCCGGGCTGAAAGACTTTTATTGCATCCATCAATCGGTCTAGCAGTCCACCACACACTCAATAACTGTAAATAATAAATAACGGTACCAAATTATTTATTGTACCTACGTATTTCCACATCTTCTTCTTCTTCTTCTTCTTCAGCGTTCCGAGCCATTGAGGTTCTTTGCTGCAGATACAATCCATCTCCATTCGTCTCTCTGGTGGACCTTCTCTTGCCAGTCATTGATTCCAAGTGCTTGTAGGTCTGTATATGTATTATCTCTCCACCGCTTTCTTGGTCTACCTCGGGGTCTACGGCCATTTATTTCCTGAGTGTAAGCGAGTTTTGTTTCCCTATTATCTTCCATTCTTTCTATATGCCCCAGCCATTGTAGTCTATTAGCCTTCATGATACCAGTGATTAGCGGGGACTTAAACAGATTATAAATGTCTTTGTTACTTCTTTTTTCCACTCTCCACTTTGTGTATCCCTAATGGGTCCAAAGATGCGTCTTAAAATTGTGTTCTCAAAGGTTTGTAACAAGGCTTCGTCTCCTTTCGTTGTACTCCAGGTTTCAGAGCCATACAGCACAACTGGTCTGATCAGTGTTTTGTATATTGTGATTTTGGTGTTACAAGATAGCACCTTTGATTTTAGTAGATGTTGTAGTGCATAGTATATCTTATTTCCAGAGTTGATTCTAGTTTGTATTTCTTCCCTTATGATGTTGGAGCAGTTGAAGACTGTACCCAGGTATTTGTATGTTTCCGTTCTTTTAATGGTCATATTATCTATTTGAATGTGGCCAGAGTTTTTAGCCATTCCGTCTCTTGAAATTACCATATATTCTGTCTTATCTTGGTTGATAACCAGCCCCATCTGTTGGGCTTTTTCCTTTAAGTGAGTCAATATTTCCAATGTCTTTTGTTCACTTTGCCCTATAATATCTATATCATCTGCATAACCAAGAAGCTTGGATGTTCCTACAATAGCACATTCCTCCTTTACCTTCCTTACAACTCTAGAGCCAGATTGAAGAGTAGCGGCGATAGTGCATCACCCTCTTTCAAGCCAGATGTTATTTGGAAGGGGTCTGATTTCCTGCCTTTATATGTTACTATATTATAAGTATCTTCCATGCATAGTCTGGTCATGTTGATTAACTTCCTTGGTATTCCAAATTCCTGCATAGCATTCCATAGACTATTCCTATGGACACTATCATACATAAGCCTTTTTTAAATCCACAAATGTATTTCCACATATAACTGTCAAATATTATTGGTATGTACTTCAATTTTCTCAAATATATATTTTAGTTTGTAGTGTTTAATATTTTTTTTACTATATTACCTAATGAGGCCCTGTAAGGGATGCTTTTTACAAGAAATAATTTGGAGCCATTAATCGGAAGAGTGCCTGAAGAAGTTGTATCTTAATCTAGAGTATAAAAGGTTGGAAAGCAAAGTTACTCAGTAGAATTGGGTTGAGTTAAAAACTGACATCATTGCAATCAGGACATTCCCATACGTGCTCCGTCCCCTCGTTCTACAGCCAACGAAGAGTCACACTACTAATTGTTCCAACCGCTATCATCTGATTAAAATAAAAGTTCTCCTGGTCTTCATCATTTTGAGATTCTTCCAGAACAAAGTTACTCAAATATCCGCAAACTAATATTCACAACATGGAAAGCAGACCACGTTTACTGATACTGATACCATTGCAAAGGACAGAACACATATGCGCTGTTGTGTATATAAAGCGAGGCTGGAGTAGACAAGGAAACCGTTGATGGCTTGATATGGTGCGTCCACTGCTCAAGTCTTTTTCCCTTTCTCTCTCGTCTGCTAGCTTGTAACGGTCGCCACTGGTATCGATACATACACACACATACACGCATACACACACACGCACACAAATGTTTGCCGTCTACAGCTCACCTGGCTTCAATCTGCAGACATGTTGTCCACTGAAGCGCGACTAAAGATTAAAAAGTAAGACAACAAACCAACCTGGACCACACATTTACATAATCTACAACCAGAAGCCGTTCTCTGAACACAAAATGCTGTACTCGATTACACCGTTTAGGTTAAGCCTTCATTGATGAAAAACATCAACCTCTAGATAGTAAACAGCGGATAAATACATCAATTAATTTTCATCCCTCAACAGGCGAGGCTTGAGGCAGATATTGCCTGGCGACAATGGCTCCCCTGTCCTTTCTGTCATTTGGTATGTCCATGAAGTTGGAATTGCTTATATTACTATTATTTTATTTCTGGGTTGTTTACGCTTTTCACATATCCCTTTCTCTGTGTTCCTCTTTCTCTCTTACTTAAAAATCACCCCCCCCCCGCCCCTCGCACATAAGACTAATTTATCTGTTCTGTCTCTTCTACTGGCATGTCCAACTTCTGTACTGCGTTTCTCCTATTGGCATGTCCCGTACATTTAATGTGTCGCGTCCTTGTGGTTAACATGAATGATATTGTAACAATACCTCGACGTTGCTCCTCTCTCTATCCATTGGCACCTTGCCGTCTTCACAGACGATAGTTTGTGCTTTAAAAAGGCATAATAACTTTTACCTATGGCGGTAGCGAATGTGACTGATTGTCGCGGAAATTCTTGGAGTTGTCGATCGATAAAAGACTGTCGCGCCATCCGTCTACAGGCCGCCGCCATCCTTTAATGTTGGAGACAGACTGTCCTGATGGGAGTCGGCAAGATCTTTTGTTGGGGAGGGGGGGGGGATTCTCCAGATCACAGGCCGGCAAGACTTTTTGGAGTACCGGGAACAATTCCCCAGATTAAAGTGGGACAGCCGGCCAGTTGTTTACATCGAGTCGAAAAAGGAGAGAGAAAAATAGCTTCTCGACGCTTAGTGTCTATTCAGATTTGTGACGTCATTCAGACACAGTATTAAAACAGTCTGGATAAACAACTTTGGCGGGCGTCGACCAAAAGTAATGAGACAACAAGGACGTGTGTGATGTTCCTGGTTTGATTATGGAGAGAGACTACAGTGTCTTATGTTGATTTACATCAGCGGACATTTATCCATTGTGTGATTTAGTAGTCTCGATTTCAAACAGGAATAAATATATGGTATTTAATTAAATAGACCCAAATTATATGATTCTTAGGAGTCTAGAGTAGTAATGTGCGTTGTGAGAACGTATTATAGGAGCGTCGGCAACAGTAGGCTATCGCGTTGCTTAAACTAGCTAGTGTGAGATATCAATTAACTCAGTGAGTTAAGAACAATGTAGTGGGATGGTATTTAGGGAGATTGAAAGTGGTTGGGGGGGGGGGGGGATAAAGGAAATGTCAAATGGTAGGATCTTCCAGTAGGGTATCTACTGGGTTTCTGCACTTTTCCTTTAGTCTTTTCTTGTCTTACCATGACTCAGACCGATGTGATGAGCTCCTCTGCCTTATGCCAGAGTTTAGTTCTCTGTTAAATATCTGAGTACGGCCGTCGGCCTACATTCACCTAATAAAGGTCTGAATCGGGTTGCTCTCACCGGGCGTGTTCTCTCTTCAACAGGTTCCACTATGTTTTCCAAAAAGCTAGCAGAAAAGTCATAGAAGAAGATTATGGCTGGATCATTCAAGGCAGTTTTTACTCAGCGACTTTTTCACTGGACCCATAACCCAGAGTGTCTGCAAGAACCTGGCCTCTGCTGAGCGGGAACCGATGATCATCTACGATTGATTCCTTAGTGGTAGTTCTCATCATAGTAAAGTGAAGATACTTACCATACCACCGTATCAGGAACAATAGTAGTTATATAGAGAAACTGAAAATTAACATTGTGTTTTCCAAATGGTGAATTCCTGTGTGAAAGTAACAATTAACATTTTTGTTTCAACGTGACAGTAAACATTATTTTACTGTACAAGGATTATCAGATCACAGAACTTTTAGTGACATATTAGTTACACTGTGTGTGGAGGATTCATGGTCAGTATTGGACTACATCCACCATTGGTGACCAGGCATCCGGACTATCCAAGAGCCACTGGAGGAAGTCGACACCAGACCGGAGAGACGCATCATTTGGTCAGGTCCTTCTGTACATGATCTATGGTGCTGTTGTGTGGCCGGTACTGTGATGAAAGCAGACTTTGATCCTGAGCTGTTCGGTCTGATTCTGCATACACACTAGATTATACGACAGACATCCTACACATACACTTTGCACATACCTGACACTTTTCTTTTTTGTCATTTTTGTTAGAACCTAGAGTTGTGTAGTATGTTTTGGAAAAGAATGAGAGGGGGCATGGTCCAGTGGTAAGAGAGAGAGAGGGGGGGGGGGGGAATCCAAGGACTGATGGGGTGTTGTGGACAGAAATCCAGGAGATCCTCAAGATAATGATATGGGGTTAAAAGAATGTGGTTGTTGATTCCCCTCACCCCAGGGACGACACGTATTACGACACTGATAAGGCCAATTTGCGCTGTAAATGTCCGTTCACAGTGGATGCATGTGAACACGTGGTCATTTCCACCATCATGCACCATCTTACGTCTCACACGCTCGGTGTGTGACTTATCTGCAATAATTTTCTCCTTTGTCTTTATTCCATTTCTGATGTTTGCCCTGCATGCAACACGTTCAGAGGCGACTTGCTCCCAATGTGCATTATCAATGCCCGTATCAATCATGTCCCGCTTACACACATCTTTGTATCGTAGTAGAGGCCGACCCTGAGATCTCTTACCCATCTGTAATTCACCAAAAAAGATGTCCTTTGGTATTCTACCATCATCCATCCTCCTAAGATGTCCTATCCATCTAAGTCTACGAAGACTGAGCATGGAATAAACCGTCACACAACCTGATCTTTCCAATACTTCAGTATTTGTGATTTTGTCTTGCCACTTAATACCAAGAATTCTTCGCAGACACCGCATATGAAAGCTGTTTAAACGTTTCTCTTGGTGTGAGTAAGTTGTCCAGGTTTCACTGCCATAAAGAAGAGTACTAAGGACACAGGCTTGATAGACAAGGACTTTTGTTTTGGCAGTAAGCTTCCTATTCTTCCACACTCTTTTTCTTAACCTGTTCATTGTTGTTGCTGCCTTACCAATCCGGATGTTGATTTCCTGATCTAGGGATAATTTGCTATTTACCACTGATCTTAGATATGTAAAATGGTCTACCATCTCTAGTTCGGCGTCGTCAATAAAGATTGATGGTACCACATGTGCACCTTGTGACATAATCTGTGTCTTCTTTTTGCTAATTGTTAAACCAAATTCAGAACAAGCATTGGAGAATGCAGATAGTAGACATTGCAATTCTTCCCCAGAGTGGGTTGTAACTACAGCATCATCTGCAAAAAGCAACTCTCTGATCAGTACCCTCCTAATTTTGGTCTTGGCCTTCAATCTCTGAGCATTGTAGAGGCCGCCATCTGAGCGTGAGTGAATGTATATACCACCATCCTGATCTCTCTATCCACACCGTTGTCAACTCATTTAATCTCATCTTGTTCCTCTTGTACTTTGTAGCTTGCGGTGTCGAGGTGAAGTATAAACAGCGGGACAGTGCCCGTTTATGGGCTTCATGTATCGATATTCCCGTGGAATCTGCTATTCCCTCAATACTAAGAAGTATAATCGGACTGTTGTCAACATTCTTCTCAAATACCACAACCACTGCACATTTTCAGAACAGTTGGCCTTTTTTACAGCAAAATATAAAAGATACTCTTAAGTTGTAGCATGAAAACATTTTTATTGCAATGTAGTTTTAGTTCATTTGTTACCTGACATATTCTTGTCGGAGCATTCGACAGTTTACTGGAATGTCTTCCTCGCAAACTTGTAGTTTATATCAGCTTCCATTGTTCATTGTTTAATTTTGCTGTAGCGATGCCATCTTTACTCACACTTGGTTGTATTTTTAAACAATAATTTACTCTGTATGTTTGTACCTCGTTGCTGCTTGCTTTGGTATTCAGATGATCTGCAGTGAGCATCCCCCGTTGTCCTTATGTCGCAACGTTCTGTATGTGTCGTAACTCTGTTATGTAAAGCTGCACTACTTTGTGTCATTATATATTGTTTAAACTTTCACAGCTTTACCGCAGTTCCACCAAATTTTATGCATACTTGTGTAGTAGTTGGAAGGTCTCCTATTTACATGTGCTCTACTAATACTTTTGTAGTTGTTGGCGAGAAGTAGTGTTATACCTTGGCTACTCTTAATGCGTGCGTTATCTATTCGAGCTATTGTTTACAGTGTATTTCTTGCTTTCCCTACATATCTTACTGTTGTCAGCGTTTTACTCAACCAGAACTATTGTGTGTGTGGGAATTTTTGTTGATATCACCATCATCATCATCGTCACCATCATCATCGAGTAGCAAGACCTATCCAGAATGTGGATGGCTCTCATCATTGCGGGGTGGTGCATTTCTATGTTCGAGTGGCTTTAGATCTTCAATGTCCCGTTGTCATGGTCTTATATGTAAGGAAGAATGTAAGTGCCGGTATGTAAGCGAGAGTCAGTGTAAGCATA
The DNA here is from genome assembly GCA_963921405.1 of Cepaea hortensis. Taxonomy (NCBI): domain Eukaryota; kingdom Metazoa; phylum Mollusca; class Gastropoda; order Stylommatophora; family Helicidae; genus Cepaea; species Cepaea hortensis. The sequence continues at coordinate 85,233,007 of OY992876.1, forward strand.
GCTGAGGTCAAGGGCAGTAAGAGACACCACGGCTTGGCTAGCGGACGGTCAGGCAAGAAGCCCGTGAACAGAGCCACGTGATGTGGGAAGGTCAACGAGGAGAGGCAGTGTGTGTGAGGCAGCGAATAGAGACGGACGTGTGGAGATCTAGAGAGCGATAGAACGATAGAACGATAGTGTTGTGACTGATAGATGGAGATGAACGTTGTGTATTGATATTCGAGGAATGTACGAACTGTGATATGTGCGGGATGATGTGAAGTTGTGATTGTGAATGATCATGCGGGCGACAGTGTAAAGATCGCCGTTGTGAGCTAACGCGTGGCTGTTGGTGTTGAACGATTGTTTGAGCGTGAAGTGCGACCATGTTGTCAGCCTGTAATATATTGTAATAAATTATTGTTCAGGAGATAGCTCCTGCCAGTTTCTGATTGCATTCATGTGTTATTAGTGTATGTTACGTAGATGTTGGGGGGTACGGGGTGTCAGGCATTGGTAGCACCTTTGGTAAGGATGGCTCTCATGTCCTTTCAGGACCCATCCCCCACTGGTCCAAGTCTGACACCCAGCTCGTGCCTGTGGCTCCTAGTAGCTGTCAGCATGCGACAGCGGCCACCCCCCGGGCAACAGCTGTGAGAGGCTGGCTAAACTAGGCATGGGTATCCGATTTGGTGTCAAACCAAGAGGTAAACTAGGGTATGCCTACCCAGCATGTGAAGACAGGATTCGGCAGACTGCGCGGAAGAAATCATTCCTGATTCAACGGGCAAGACGGCGTTTACCTGCAAAGCGTTGTGGAACGTAATGAGCACGGCAAGGCACGTAGAGCGCCCTGGTCATCCACTGCACCTGTATTCGTCTCCAATCGTCTCGACTTGTCTTGCCACTGGACTCAGATGGACTCAGGCGAGAGAGTGAGGTCGACGAATTGCGCAACTCTTCCTCACTTTAATCCAAGTCATCGCGCAAGTCATTCTTCATCCAACGTCACATATCACCTTCAAGCCCTGTGGCGATGGGCGAGCGGCAAAGCGGCAGGCGTGGGTACGCTGGCAGCCGTAGTCGCAGACCTGCACACAGGCGGCTCAGGCCATATGGTCGTCTTCTACTGACCGGAGCAGCAGTGGGATTCGGCAGCCCCCTGAGCGACTGAGCAGCCCTCTATAGGAACACACTGCTCACCTCCATAGCATGAGGAAGGGGCTAGAAAAGGTGCCCTAAACATTGTCTGCTTCAACACTACCTAACCAGCTAGCCGCGGTTGGTGGGTACCCTTAACTGCGGTCGACATACAAAGAAAGATAAAACAAGCAAAGCTAAAAGAGTAAACCATATTCCCTTAACAATTGGAACTTGGAATGTACGCACCCTACTTGACAGAGACGGCGCGTCGGGTCCAGAGAGACGAACAGCACTGATTGGGAGAGAGCTGGGCAGGTACAACATCGACATTGCAGCCTTGAGCGAGACACGACTTGCAGAAGAAGGCCAAATCTGTGAAATTGGTGCCGGCTACACATTTTTCTGGAGTGGAAGGAAAAGCGTGGAAAGACGCCAATCCGGTGTGGGATTTGCCATTAAGTCGGCCCTGGTCGGCAAATTAGCTGGATTTCCAAAGGCTATAAACGACAGGCTCATGACCATGAAGTTGCCTCTGCTGAATGGAAGGAAGCACGCAACCATTGTGAGTGTCTACGCACCAACTATGACCAACGAAGATGATGTCAAGAACAAGTTCTATGAGGACCTGCACAGTGTATTAACATCTGTTCCCAAAGGAGACAAACTTATACTCCTTGGGGATTTCAATGCCAGAGTAGGCACGGACACCACCTCTTGGAGTGGCATTATTGGAAAGCATGGAGTCGGAAACTGTAACAGCAATGGACTCCGCCTCCTTCAGACATGTGCCGAACATGATCTCGTGATTACGAACACAATTTTCCGTCTCCCCATGAGAAATAGGACATCGTGGATCGCTCGAAACACTGGCACCTCATTGACTATGTCATTGTCAGGAGGAGTGACAGACAAGACGTTCGAGTGACAAAATCCATGTGTGGTGCCGAATGTTGGACAGACCATCGTCTCATTGTCTCGAAAATGAACATCCACATCAGGCCACCACGGCGTCCTCAAGGGGCGAAAATGCAAACAAAGCTAAATGTCACCCGCCTAAACAGCAAGAAAATGCAGCAGTCGTTTGAAAATATGCTGGAAGACCGCCTCAAGCCCAATGCTGAAGCTAAACAGGATACAGAAACAGAATGGAGAGCCCTAAAGGACACAATTTACAACACTGCTATGGAAATCCTGGGTCCAGCCCCCCAAAAGCATAAAGACTGGTTTGATGAAAATTCCGAAGACATCTACCAATTGCTGGCCGAGAAACATCTTCTCCTCAAGGCACATTTGAATGACCCAAAGTCAACATCAAAAAAAGATGCTTTCAAGAACATTCAGAGAGTAGTGCAGCAGAAACTTCGACACATGCGGGACTCCTGGCTGAGCAGCAAAGCTGATGAAATTCAGGGCTTTGCTGACAGACATGATATGAAAAACTTCTACGACTCACTGAAAGCGGTCTATGGTCCTTCATCACCAGGCATAGTTCCCCTCCTCAGTGCAGACGGGGGAACATTGGTCACCGATAAGAAAGAAATCCTCCAACGCTGGGCAGAGCATTTCAGCAAAATCTTAAATGCAACTTCCTTCTTCGATGATGAAACTATCAACTGCCTTCCTCAAGTTCCCACCAATGAGACACTTGGTGACCTGCCAACCATAGTGGAAATAAACAAAGCCATCCAGCAACTCTCCAGCGGCAAGGCACCTGGTCCTGACTCCATCCCAGCAGAGATATACAAGGCAGGTGGGCCGGTCCTAACAGAGCAGCTTCACCAAGTCTTCACAAACATATGGGTGAACGAGACCATGCCACAAGATTTTAAGGATGCGTCAATAGTACACCTTTACAAACGTAAAGGAAACCGCCAATCCTGTGACAACCACCGAGGCATCTCCTTGCTTTCAATTGCAGGGAAGATACTCGCCAGAATTCTTCTCAATCGCCTCACAGCCCATCTCGATCAAGGTCTTCTTCCTGAGAGTCAATGTGGCTTCAGAAAAGAACGTGGAACTGTTGACATGATTTTCGCTGCAAGGCAGCTGCAAGAGAAATGTCAGGAACAGAACTGCGAAATGTTCTCCACTTTCATTGACCTTACCAAGGCTTTTGATACAGTCAGCAGAGATGGATTGTGGAAGATTATGGCAAAATATGGCTGTCCACGAAAGTTTGTCCAAATAGTGCGGCTATTTCATGACGGCATGCAGGCAAGAGTACAGGAAAATGGTGAACTGTCTGAACCCTTTCCTGTCACCAATGGAGTGAAGCAAGGATGTGTCCTGGCACCAACACTGTTCAGCCTCATGTTTTCAGCCATGCTGATGAATGCCTTCGAGAACGACGACATTGGAATAGACATCAACTACCGTATGGATGGAAAGTTATTCAATCTCAGAAGGCTGAAAGCTAAAACCAAAATTGACAGCGGCACCGTCAGAGAGCTCCTGTTTGCTGATGATTGCGCTCTATACGCCAACTCAGAGGCGGACATGCAACATAATGTTTCAGCTTTCTCACATGCCTGTGCCAAATTTGGGCTCAATATCAACTTGGAGAAGACTGTAGTTATGTACCAGCCAGCTCCAGGGAATAATCACACTGTGCCGAATATCAAAGTGAATGATCATAGACTAAGTGTTGTGGACAAATTCACCTATCTTGGCAGCACTGTGTCACAAGCTGCCACAATCGATGACGAAGTGAATGCAAGAATCTCCAAGGCCAGTGCAGCCTTTGGCAGACTGTACAAGAATGTATGGGACAGAACTGGAATAAGCCTGCAAACAAGGCTAAAAGTCTACAAAGCAGTTGTATTATCCACACTGCTATATGCTTGTGAAACCTGGACTGTTTATCAGCGACACGCTAGGAAATTAAACCACTTCCACACAGTCTGCCTAAGGAAGCTACTGAAGATTAAATGGCAAGACAAGATTCCAGACACTGAAGTCCTAGAAAGAGCATCCATGCCCAGTATCCACACTCTACTGATGAAGAATCAGATTCGCTGGGCTGGTCACTTGACCCGCATGCCAGATCACAGGCTCCCTAAACGAATTTTCTACAGCAAACTGCGTTGTGGTAAACGCTCCCAAGGTGGCCAGAGGAAACGTTTTAAAGACACTCTGAAAATTTCACTGAATGCTTTTGGAATTCATCATGACACCTGGGAGGCTGCAGCCAGAGACCGAAATTCGTGGCGTGCATCATTGCGCAAAGGTGCAGTCATATGTGAGGCAACCAGGACTGCAAGAGCTGTGAAGAAAAGGCAGGACAGAAAAACCACTGCAGGAAATCCTCCTCCAGAGACGTCAAGCATTCTTTGCCCACATTGTCAAAGAACATTTCGAGCCAAAATAGGCCTTATCAGCCATCTTAGAACCCACGGCTCCACACCTTCAACCCCACTGGATGAAATGAATGGTCATCATCATTCTTGATGGACAAACAACAACGTAGATGTTGTAATTTGCCTGTCCAAGTCCAGTGAACTAGACGGAGCTAATAGTTAGGACTCTGACACCCGTGTTCATCCAATGTCCTATGTTCGCCCAATGTCCACCAATGTCCCTTGTTAATCCGATGGCCCGTGTTCACCAATATCCCGTGTTCACGCAGTGTCCCGTTTTCACCAATGCCCTGGGCTCCCTCAGTGTCACGTGTTCGTCCGTGAACTTGTCGAAGCTGTAAGGTCTTGTGTTGATCAACTTATTTAACATAAGCAAGAGAGCCTTCCACAACCAGACGATCTCCTGGTAAAAGTTTGCTAGCAATAAGTTAATAACATCCCAAAGTCCAGGTCTAAATAGCCATTCTGAGCAAGTATGTGCTGACCACCTGCCTTCCATCAGCCTTTATATACTGTGCATTGGTAGGAAAAGGAAAAATGAGACTGGCGTGCTCCATACGACTTTTTTGTTCTGGATTTTCCCAGAGCCTGACATCAGAGTTGCTCTCTTCAGATATTGCGCAGCTCATCTCATCCGACTTGCCAGGGACTTGACAGGAGCAGGACACGGAACAATTTCTAATTCCAATTCCAATTTTCGAAAGAAAAAAAAAATCCAAATTCGGTCTCGTCTAACGTGCTTCCTCAGCGTCGGTTATTGTTGAGATCCGTGGTTGTATGGATTAGTTAGTCCTAATTCATACTGGTTTTATTGGTTCCTCTCTGTTTGTGGGATAGAATTCTTTTGTGCTGTCTGGTTATTTTCTTCTATCTTATGGCTATGCTGTGTTCTCACCGGGGCTGGTCCCGGTCCCGGTCACGTTCAGTACTCATAAGTACTCGATATTAGCAAAGGCAGAGAGTTTAAGTGCAGTCTCAAGTTGTTCCCCCGGTCAGCCGCCCGTCCTCCTCTACGTTCGCTTTCTAGTTTTCGTCATCGGTGTATGGGTTGGTGCGACCACAAGACGATCAGGTCTCCCTGACATCCCCGTTCAAAAGCCCTTCCGTAAGAGCCAATTCACCATCCTGCCACTCACCCCACCACTCAGCATTTTTTTCTGTTTTTAAAGATATATATATATAACATATTTTTTGTTTTAACAATGTCTCTCCTGATCCTACTTTTATAACAACCGGTTGTCTTGACAACTGACAGTGATCAAGATGGAGAAGGCAATGTCAGCCAGCTCCAGCATCGACAGTCACTTCTCCCGCTACTCCGTGGATGACTTGGACGATGATGAGCTCTACAATCTCGTCCAAGAAACCTTGTATGTAATCATACGTTGCTTTTTAATGCCCTATTCTACATTAAATTTCACAATTGTCGTTTCCCTCTTGGCGAAAGTTTTCCGATATCGTCTTGCCTTACTTACCGTGTTTTTGTTAAGTTTACTGAGAGTTATCACTCAGTTATCAGTTGGGGTATCTTCATTGCACTCCGGACAGGTCCATAGGTGCTCAGATCCTCCCCCAGCATTTGCATAAGCGTCCGGTTGCTAATAGTGCCAGTTCCGTGTTGGTTGACGAGGCAACTCGTTTTCCCGATGTACCTCTCGCGTCTGGCCGTGCCGATTCTTACTCCCAAGTCTTTCATCCTGGACAGCGATGTCCCGGTTCGAAGATGAAGGTAACTTTATGGACAACAGATTTCCGCAGCAACTCAGTCCACTGTCCACGTACAGATCCAGCTTCGGCCTTCGGAATCATGCTCATTGAATCACTTAGTACACTCACGTTGGTATAATGCTGTGATTCCAGCCATATGAAAGCCTGTGTAATTGCCATCACCTCCATCGTCATGCTGCTTGTGGTCATAGAGTTGGCACCACTGAATTCTTGAATGGTTTGGCCCGCTGAACGGGCTGTAAATGCCCACGCACTTCTCTGCTGCTTTACAATAGATCCATCTGTATAGATGAGCAATTCGGGGCTATCTGAGTGTTCATGGATGAGCGCGTTGACCTCTGCATTGACAGCGGCAGGGTTCTGCTCTTTGCACGTCTGTCGAGTATGATAATGCAGGAGAGAGTGCAATTAAAAGCTGGAGGCACCGGCACCCATTCCTTGCCAGGGTTGATACTGGTAAGACTGCAGACCTGTCTGACGACATCTTCCGCCCGACCCATCCATGATTTGCCCCTCTTTAGCCTGTCACCCTTTTCTCTGAATATAGCGTCATGCAGAGGGTGCTGCTCATCTGCACTTATTTTTAAGTATGCACGAGCTCTCCAGATCTTGATCCTGTGTTCCATTGTCGGGAAGTCAAGGAGGTATCTCATTGCTACACAGCTGGTGTCTCTCGTGCAGCCTAAAATGATACGCATAGCTTTGTTTTGTACCTTTTTAAGTCTTCCAATCTGTGTAGGCCTGACAGTGTGGATGGCCAGGGCATACTCGATGCGTGAAAGCACCAGTCCTTGGAACAGAAGTATTAGCAGTCTTTGCTCGATATTGGCAGTCGCCATGACTCTCATTGCTGACACACCTTTTCGAGCTTTCATTATGACATGATCAACATGATCTCTGAAGGACAGGCTACGATCAAGCCTCACGCCAAGATATCAATGACTGGGTTCTACTAAAAATGCTCCCATTCATTCTTACTGCCGGCAGGTCTGTGTTCACAATATTGTTGTTTAGGGAGAACCATGTACCCGATGCCTTTGCAGGGTTGACAAGGGCATCAACATCAGCACACCATGAGGAAATTCGATCTAGTTCGCCTTGCATATCATTGGCAACCGCCTGTCTATCTCAACCCTGTCGATACACGAGAATGTCGTCAGCAAATGACAGAGTCCTGCCCCTCCCGTCCAACTGTTGTTCAGTGATCGGCACCGTATACACGTTGAATGGTACTGGTGACAGTGGTGAAATCTGCGGCAATCCTGGACATATCGTTATCGGCTCAGAAGACCAACTCCCGCATCTTAGCACCACCTTCCTTTGGAGCAGAACTGCAGCTATCCATCGTACAAGGTGAGGGTGCAATTTCAGTCTGAGGAGGGTTTGCATCAAGTGCTCGAAGGATACTCTATTGTATGCGTCCTCTGTCTATGGCAGCCGCACATGTTTCTTCTCTGACCTGAAATCCTCCGTAAACATCTTGAGCAAAGGCCGCCGTATTCAGCCACGATTCTTTGCTACGTCTGTATCCTCCAAGTGTGGGCGGGAAGCAGCCGAGTTGTTCCAAGTCACAAGCAAGTCTGTGTGCTACAATTTTCTCCAGTAGCTTGCCAGTAGTGTTCTGCATCATAATGATTCTGTAGCCGCTTATCATGGAAGGTCATTGTTCGGTTTCGGCAGCGGTAGAAAGTAGCTGTGTAGCCATTCCTCTTTGATCTGACTCCTCTGGATACTGGTGTTGAATTCTATTGGCCAGTTCTTCCATGTCATCATCTGACATCACCAGTAGGTCACCATATCAGATGCCGTCTGGGTATGGGGCAGTGTTAGGTTATTTCTTGAGCATCGCACGTATTGTCTCAGCTGTGATTATGCATTCTTCATCTGTCCTGACCCCCTCGCACAACTGAGAGAGTGTCGTTGTGGTCCTCTGTCTGGTGGGCTCGTCTTTCTGGTCAGTTTGCTCTATGTAGCATGCAAGAAGGGCCTTACCTTTATCCGCATCCGACTGTTTCCATGTGAGGTCTGTCTGTGCCTTGAAAGTCTGGAATTTGTGCAGCACCGTTCATGCTCTTATGGATGCGCCAGAATGTCGTAAGAGATCGCTCGGAGCACACCTTCCTGCAGAACTCGCCCCATTTCTCGACCTTGGCCTGTTTGGCGCAGGAGTTGAATAAAGTCATCGTCCTATGGACCTCAGTCTTCAGGTTCGCTAACTCAGCCTGTGGCATGTTAGCCTTTCTGGCTATTTGCCAGTCTTTGACAGACTGCCTCTTTCCCAACCATACATTCTCGACCTCTCCATTCCACCATGGTGGCTGCAACCATCTTTCTTGTCTCCTGCAGGAGGAAGTTAGTTTTCTTCTTCTGATCTTGCTTACGGCGTCTTGACCAGTGTTGTCGTACGGGAAGGCGTTGGTCTTGTTTCCTTGACTCCTGGCCCTGTCTTTCTCGATCAGAATGATACAAGGGTAGTGGTCACTGTCGTGGTATCCCAGTGTGCCCCACCGGCACCTTGGTGCGATGGTGGGCGACACCAGAGCCAAGTCAATGACGCTGTCAGAGTCTCCTGGTCGAGTGGCTATTCTAGTGACTTTCCCATCATTCAGACAGACTAGGGCAGCAGATGCCAAGGCGTCCTCCAGATCTTCTCCCTGTCTAATGGTGATGCAATTCCCGCATTGACTGCTTCTGGCATTGAAGTCCCCACAGTAGATGATATGCCTTTCATCTATATCGAACAAACTCTGCCGTTGTCGCATTTTAACCTTCCCATTTCACGCATAAACGTTCACTATTACAAGCTGCACTGGCGTCATTATTCTTAATGCCTGCACTTGCAGGGCATCACTGTTCCAAGCGGACATATCAATCTCAGACACCAGTATGTTGTCACAGACCAGAATACCCTGTCCGAGGTGCCGCCTGTTAAAGAAGCCCTGTAACCCCGCGACATTGACTGTTTCATTGCGGAGCTGTGTTTCTTGTAAGACTACAATATCGTTTCCGTAGAGTAGTTTTTCAAGAATGGGTCGGCGTTGACTAAATGATGCACAGTTCCAGTACAGTACTCAAACGTGTCCGATGTCCAATCTGTCACATTTTAATCGCCTTTTGCGTGCGCCTGCACTCTTACCATGCTGTGTCCTTGCTGGTCGTCTGGTCGTCATGTTAGTCTTAACTATCACCACCGGGCGCCGATGATATGCCGAAGGGAGTCCGGGCGCGTGTGCACGAACTCCGTTGCACGGTCCGAACTCCATTTCACCTCGAAAAACACACTTAATCCATAAACATTTAGGAAAAATCACGTTCCATGTTATGGGACGAAGAAATGTCCCACCATCTTGCTTCAAGGGAACTCAAGGGAAGTTAAGTTTACTGTTACTGTTTAGTTTAGTAGTAATACTAATACTAATATTGACATTAGTCAGAATATTACAACAAAACCACAAATTTGTTAGCAGTATTAATTGATAGTTTAGAGAGAACAATAATGGAGGAGTATATGCCCGGGAGGAGAGAAAGAGGGAGCAAAAGAGAAGTTTGGTGCAGGATGTATATTTGTAGCAAGTGATCTCCACTCCAAATGGGTGTATTTGACGAGGTACATCTTGCTTATGACCGATAAGTTTTCCGGATGGTTGTTATGGGAACTAAGTTCTGCAAAGGACATGCTACTGAATTAATTACTTAATTAATTGATAAAGTTGAAATATTGTCTTCCAGCGGCTTCTTATTAAATTATCTACATCATTTTATGCGTCATCATCATGAGACTAGACAACGCACAGACTGGTGTTTAATTCCTACCAGCATGTCACAAGACTGTCCCTTATTCTCAGTAATTCTGTTCAGCTCTGCATACGTCACATGTGTCAATATCCTAACAAAGAACTGAAATGTGTACAAGATTAATGAATTGTGAAAAAATCAGTATATATTTGTTCTTTGTCCTTCACTTGAACATTTTGGTATATGACTGTTCTTTTTCTTTGACTTTAAATATTTGCTAAGAGATTGTTCTGGCTTTCAGTTCACATATTGTTCTTTCTCAAGTTTGTTGTTTTTTAAAATGATGTTTCCAATGGTTATTAAAGAAACTAGACAGCAATTACAACTAATGCAAAATGGGAGGAGAAAGCAACCATCACTGTTGTTTGAACCCAATCATAAATCCTTGAATGGTGTCACTATTACTTGAATCCTCTGACACATTCTTGAATTCTGTCACACATCCTTGAATTATGTCACACATTCTTGAATCCTCTAACACATTTTTGAATTATGTTACACATTCTTGAATTCTGTCACACATTCTTGAATTATGTCCCACATTTTTGAATTCTGAAATACTAACCTCTCATCGGATTAGTGAAATACATGAAGCAACTGTTTAAATGATTGCTCTGTTCGATCTGATTGTTTGCAGACAAACTAACCATGTGCTGCAAGTGGAGACACTTATGTTTGAGAAACACCTCACTCGCATCGAGCACAAGGAAGGCATTAAAGACTCCACTCTTCCTTCCACTCAGAATGTCAGCATCAGAGATGCTGCCTACCGCAAGCGGTCGAAGTCATTAATGTCTGGCTCTGACCGCTCACAAAGGCTGACTGCTGAGCAGAAGTGTGATATAGCTCAAAAAGAGATTGAGGCACTTAAAACTGGCATCATTAAACTAGATGAAGAGTCTGAGAAAATACTGGACAATTATAAGGTGGGTGGGTTAGCTTTTGACAGGATTTCAAACTTGTTTGGTTTAGAAAGTTGATTTATTGAAATAATTCATTGCAGCATATTTTATGTTATTTTCTTTCTTAAGCTCTCAAAGAACTACGTACCTTTTTTCTGATAAAGTTCTTGGCCCACACAGACTTCTTTCATCACCATGCATGTCTCCCTTGACTTGATGAGGAAAGACAAACCACCACCCTGCATGTTTCCCTTGACTTGATGAGGAAAGACAAACCACCACCCTGCATGTTTCCCTTGACTTGATGAGGAAAGACAAACCACCACCCTGCATGTTTCCCTTAACTTGATGAGGAAAGACAAACCACCACCCTGCATGTTTCCCTTGACTTGATGAGGAAAGACAAACCACCACCCTGCATGTTTCCCTTGACTTGATGAGGAAAGACAAACCACCACCCTGCATGTTTCCCTTGACTTGATGAGGAAAGACAAACCACCCTGCAGCTGTCATGGAGGATATAGAGAAACTGTCCGATTGCTGTCTCCAAACGGCCATGTATCAGTGTCTCATCTCAACATTTCTCTCTTGATTTGATTAGAAAAGACATGCCACTAGACTTCAGCCATCATGAAGCCAACTGTCATGGAGGGCATGCGTTCGATTGCTGTCTCCAGATGGTCGTATTTCAGTGTCTGATGTTGATTATGTTCAGCAAATTGTGCCTGACTCTGCCCTGGTTGGTTCCCACTGTGAAGGTCATTTGTCTGTGCAGGGCTAGTAATATTTGCTCTCAGAACTGTGAACAGTTATCCTGAGGTAATGTCACCTTAAAAATACTGTGTACAAGGTCAAGGACTGGCACCCATTCCATCCTGGCATATTGGGCATGTGGTGCTTGCTAGGCTCATGTTGTCATGACGAAACGGCACTTGATGGCTGATGTGGCACTTGATGGCTGATGGGGCACTTGATGGCTGATGTGGCACTTGATGGCTGATGTGGCACTTGATGGCAGAAGTGGTTGTTGTGACCTCAGATGTCTTATCTCCTAGACAGCTGTCTGGTGTGAGGCCTGGTTGACTGCCCAGCCATGTGATCATGATGGCGGATGTGCGTGATGTGACCGCAGCTGTCTTATCTCCGAGACAGCTGTCTGGTGTGAGGCCTGGGGTGACTGCCCAGTCATGTGATGATGAAAACAGCCTCGCCTCAAGAGAGAATTGAGCCCAGGACTAATGGGCTGTACACATCATCCAGTCAGTCACAGATATTGTACACACCTTTCATTCAAAGTAATCAAAGGGAAAGTATACACATCAAACATGACAATCATACAGAGACATGTACACATGAAACAGTCATACAGAGACATGTACACATAAGACTACCATACATAGACATGTACACATGAAGCAATCATACAAAGACATACACACATGAGACAATCAAACAGAGATATGCACACATGAGACAATCAAACAGAGAAACACTGTACATACACAAACAATCTTTCAGTAGATTGTACACAATTTCCACTACATTGAAGACCACTACTGGCTATGTGACACAATACTATCACTTAATGAATGTAATTACTACTGGCAATTTAAATGCTTCTGGTTGCGGAAATGATAAAAATCTGTCTTGTTTCTTCTTTTACAGGCAGTAATGGAAGAAGCAGACGTGAATCTGACAGAGCTTAAGAAAGAATATTATGAATTTGAGCGAGATGTTTTGAAGGGAGCCCTTCACCCACGAACCAAAAAAATAATCGCAGAAAAATGTTTACGATTCTTTGCTGATAAAATAAAGGCAAGAGTAAGTGCCAGGTGTGCCTTCAAAATGTATATGTTACAGTGTTGCTAGGTAAACTCTCTGTATCACTTACAATTCTTGGTCATTCTACAATGTTGCCAAGTAAACTTCCTGTACCACATGCAATTCTTGATCATTCTACAGTATTGCCAGGTAAACGTCCTGTACCACATACAATTCTTGATCATTCTACAATGTTGCCAGATAAATTTCCTGTACTGCATACAATTCTTGATCATTCTACAGTGTTGCTTGGTAAATTCTGCGTACCACATGCTATTCTTGATCATTCTACAGTGTTGTTGGGTAAACTCTGTGTACCACATACAATTCTTGTTCATTCTGAAATGTTGCCAGGTAAACTCTCAGTCCACATACAATTCTTGATCATTCTCATCATCATGTGCCATGCCAGTAAGCATGGGCAGTCATGTTTTGCCATCTCACTTGATCACCAGAGTCGTGGATCAGCTCAGCGTTCATGCCTCCACCATGCAACGTGGCCAAGCCATCCAGGTATTTTACTTCTCTGCCCCTTCCTTGTTCTCTTCCTGTCGATGTTGCCAGTTGTTACCAAGTTCTCCAATTTATTTCTTCTCATAACATGACCAAAAAATGGTGACCCTTGCGTCTATTTTCACTAATCAGTTTACAGTTGTCATTCGTTTCTTGTAGGACTTGGTCATTGGTTATTTTGTCTGCCCATGGTATTCTTTGCATTTTCCTCAGAAACCACATTTCCACAGCCACCAGATGTTTTTCAGTTTGTCTGCTCATTGTCCACGCTTCACATCCATACAACAGCAATGACCTGATCATTCTACAATGTTGTCAACTAAACTTCCTATACAATATACAATTCTTGATCATTCTACATTAATTCCAGCTAAACTTCCTGTACCACACACAATTCCAGATCATTCTACAATGTTGCGAGCTAAGATTTCTGTATCACATACAATTCTAGATCATTCTACAATGTTGCCAACTACATGTTCTGTCCCACATACAATTCTTAATCAGTGAGCATCAGCATCTTGTAATATCTGCTGAGGAAGATGCAGCATCTGCGGGCTTGCCTTGAATGTTATCATGTTAATTCTATAATAACTGTTAACAATTTTTCATGATATTTTCTATTTTCAGAATTTGTTGTACGGCTGGACATGACAGAAATGTATTTAGTCTACACGTTTAAAGAAGCTAAATCGTTTAGATTGTGATATACAAAATTATGCAGATGATACCAGAGTATAAAACAGTAGATATATTTTTTGGTACTAACTTTTTGGGTCCAAACTTGCCAACAGCAGTCATGTCTTAAGTGGAAACTGTTCGACAGCAGTCATGTCATGAGTGGAAACTGGCCAACAGCAGTCATATCATGTCATGAATGGAAATTGGCCAACAGCAGCCATGCCATGAGTGGGAATTGGCGAACATCCTCATGTCATGTCATGAGTGGAAACTGGCCAACAGCAGTCATGTCATGAGTGGAAACTGGCCAACAGCAGTCATGTCATGAGTGGAAACTGGCCAACAGCAGTCATGTCATGTCATGAGTGGAAACTGGCCAACAGCAATCATGTCATGAGTGGAAACTGGCCAACAGCAGTCATGTCATGTCATGAGTGGAAACTGGCCAACAGCAGTCATGTCATGTCATGAGTGGAAACTGGCCAACAGCAGTCATGTCATGTCATGAGTGGAAACTGGCCAACAGCAGTCATGTCATGAGTGGAAACTGGCCAACAGCAGTCATTGCATGAGTGGACACTGGCCGACAGCAGTCATACCATAAGTGGACACTGGCCAACAGCAGTCATGTCATGTCACAAGTGGAAACTGGCTAACAGCAGTCATACCATGAGTGGACACTGGCCAACAGCAGTCATGTCACAAGTGGAAACTGGTCAACAGCCATCATGTCATGTCACAAGTGGAAACTGGCCAACAGCTGTCATGTCATGAGTAGAAACTGGCCAACAGCTGTCATATCATGAGTAGAAACTGACCAACAGCCGTCATGTCATGTCATGAGTGAAAACTGACCAACAGCCATCATGTCATGTCATGAGGTGAAATTGACCAACAGCCATCATATCATGAGTGGAAACTGACCAACAGCCATCATGTCATGTCATGAGTGGAAACTGACCAACAGCCATCATGTCATGTCATGAGTGGAAACTGGCCAACAGCTGTCATATCATGAGTAGAAACTGACCAACAGCCGTCATGTCATGTCATGAGTGGAAACTGACCAACAGCCATCATGTCATGTCATGAGGTGAAATTGACCAACAGCCGTCATGTCATAAGTGGAAACTGGCCAACAGCAATCATGTCATGAGTGGAAACTGGCTAACAGCTGTCTTGTCATGAGTAGAAACTGGCCAATAGCTGTCATGTCATGAGTAGAAACTGACCAACAGCCGTCATGTCATGTGATGAGTGGAAACTGGCCAACAGCAGTCATGTCATGAGTGGAAACTGACCAACAGCCATCATGTCATGAGTGGAAACTAGCCAACAGCAGTCATGTCATGAGTGGAAACTGACCAACAGCCGTCATGTCATGTCATGAGTGGAAACTGACCAACAGCCGTCATGTCATGTCATGAGTGGAAACTGGCCAACAGCCATCATCTCATGTCATGAGTGGAAACTGGCAAACAGCAGTCATGTCATGAGTGGAAACTGACCAACAGCCATCATGTCATTAGTGGAAACTGACCAACAGTCGTCATGTCATTTCATGAGTGGAAACTGTTCAACAGCCATCATGTCATTAGTGGAAACTGACCAACAGTCGTCATGTCATTTCATGAGTGGAAACTGTTCAACAGCTGTCATGGCATGAGTGGAAACTGACCAACAGCCATCATGAGTGTTGCATAGTTCAATAGACATGTGTGTTGTATGTTCGTTAAGTTCATGTCTTCTGTCCATTCTTAGGACCTACTGCTTGAAAAGCTTCGCATGAAAAATGCCTCACTGAAAATACAAATGAAAAAAGTAAAACAGCAACTGAAACAGGTTAGTGGTGTGAAATCAACTCATCCAGCTCTTCTGTGTAGGTGTTACTTTGATTCATTATATTCTAAGGAGTTATCAGTTTAAATCAGTCCTGTGTGTTTATGTGTTAAGTGTGTTGTTTATATCCTGTATATTTATATACTGAAGTATACTGTTTATAATCCTGAATGTTTATATACTGGTGTGTGTTGTTTATAAACCTGGATGTTTGTATGATTATATGTGTTTTTTAGAAACTTTCAACTACAAACATCCCAGCTTGTCTCATTGGTTGTTACTCTTTCATGTTGAGTTGAGTTGAGCTAAGAAACAACATCACTTCACTCAGGAAAATCCCACACCTGTTTCGTCCCTTCGTTCAACAGCCAGCAAAGATTCATAATGCTAATCGTTCCAACTGCCATCTGATTGAAAACTCTCCCGGTATTCCCTCTAAGTTTTGAGATTCATCCAGAACCCTTGCTGTCCCCCTGCTATATCATTCTTTCCACATACAGGTTCTCAAACTGTTCCACCGCTTTCTCCTCCTGGTCCCACAGGTACCCAGCTACCTCTCCCTTGTCTATAAGTAATCTACCACCAAGAGGTGGTAGCCTATTAGCCTGTACATTCCCCCGCACACCCGTATGACCAGGGCAGAAGGTCCATACAATTCTTACTTTCTTACTTTCGGTTACTGCCACTCCACAAATGTCTACTTTTTAATAAGGCCAAACTAATTCACAGAATCCTATTACAAAATGCTCCAAGCTACCTTTGGCCATTGTTTAAATATAACGCGAACGACTAAATATACTTCATGTCCCTAAACCTAGGATAGACTTATATAAAACAAGCTTAGCATACTCTGCCGCTCAGTTGTGGAACAATCTTCCACAAGAAATCAAAGACACCACCAATCATTATACATACATTCACAACCTGTTTGAACACTACCTTAGTACAGACTACATGCCCCCATAAACAAAAACACAAAAAGACAATAATAATGGTAACTTATCTCAAACGACAACTAGCCAAAATACATTCCCATATGTATGGCACGTTATACCCTCCTTAGGTTTTTATAATGCCCATGTTAAACACTGCCTCAGTGAGTCATTTGTTATTGATTATTTTTCATGCGTTTGCTATTGTTCTTTTGTTGTCAAAATTTGTTTCATAAGTGATGTTGAATGAAAGAATGTATGAGAGGAAATAGAGAAGAAGGGCAGAATGTCAGTCGGGCCTGCGTGCCCAATTTTTAACCCTTTGAAAATAAAGACTTTCGTTCGTTCGTTCTTACAATCTGTGACCTCTGAAGCGAGGCAAGCCATTCTACACAAAACATTCCTTTCTCAACCTTACTACTCATACGCTATGAGTTTGTAATGAATGCAATGTGTGTTGCAGCGGTCTCTTCTAACCATCAGAAGGTTGCTGTTACTGCTTCCACCTCTCTTCTCATGCTGGAGGTAAGAGTCTCTTATGCCAGTCACTACTTTTTCAAGCTTTGCAATGAAACCCCAGCCATTACATGTTTCTCGCCACTGACCCATCAGTGTATATTACTATGTCACTCTTTCATGACTTCATTTGTGTCTCTCAAATAGAAAGCTGAAATGGGAGAAGTCTTGAATGAGGTCGACTTCAACCAGCTGAAGATTGAGAATGAGCAATACCTGGAGAAGATTGATGAGAGGAACCAGGACTTGTTGAGATTGAAACTGATGACTGGCAACACTTTACAAGTGCTCAACTCCTACAAGGTTAGTTTTGTGAGCAACAGACTCAGGGTACAGTGTGAGTGTTTCAGTTTGTGGTGGGGTGAGGATGCTATATGGATTCTATGTCTGCTTCAGTATGTGGTTGGGCATTGAGGATGCTTCAGTATGTGGTTGGGCATTGAGGATGTTTTAGTATGTAGGGATATTTCAGTAAGTGGTTGGGCATTGAAGATGTTTCAGTATGTGGTTGGATATTGAGGGTGTTTCAGTATGTGCTTGGGCATTGAGGATATTTCAGTATGTGGTTGGGCATTGAGGATATTCCAGTATGTGGTTGGGCATTGAGGATGTTTCAGTATGTGCTTGGGCATTGAGGATATTTCAGTATGTGGTTGGGCATTGAGGATATTCCAGTATGTGGTTGGGATTTGAGGATGTTTCAGTATGTGCTTGGGCATTGAGGATGTTTCAGTATGTGGTCGGGCATTGAGGATGTTTCAGTATGTGGTAGGGCATTGAGGATGTTTCAGAATGTGGTAGGGCATTGAGGATGCTTCATTATGTGGTAGGGCATTGAGGAGACATAGATTGTGTGGCTCACCATTATGTTGTTGGGTGTGGATGAGATACGGTTTGTATGTCTGCTTCAATATGTATATTAGACTAGATGAGCCATCGTTTGGATGTCTGCTATCACATATGATTAGTTTAGGGAAGGGAGAGGTAATATTTTAATTAATTCTGTAATAAATGTTGAAGATTTTATTTATGTTTGTGGAAATGTGACTTTGCTTGTGACAGCTTAATATTCATAGCATGTTCATTAGTTTAATACTAAGGATGATCTATCATGTGTGCCCTAGTATGCACATAGATGAGCATCTGTTGGATGAGAGAAACATTAGGCCAACATGATCAGTGATATTTGCTGGAATCCTAAAGATGATAGATGGTCTTTGCTGGGATCCTAGAGATAATAGGTGGTCTTTGCTGGGATCCTAGAGATGATAAGTCATTTCACTTATATCAGTCATGATAAGTTATCTGTGCTAGTATCAAAGACAGGATATGTTATCTATGCTAGGATGAAAGACATGATAAGTTATCTGTTAGTATCAAAGACATGATAAGTTATCTGTGATAGTATCAAAGACATAAGTTATCTATGCTAGTATCAAAGACATGATAAGTTATCTATGCTGGTATACAAAACAGGATAAGTTAGCCACTTTAGTAACATCTTCTAAATTGCTTTTTAACTGATTCAGTGCCAAACAAAAAGTGTGTTTGGCCCAAGCAGAAATTGATGACAGAAAATGGGAAGTAGGGGTGTGTCATAATAATGGTCTAAAAATTGTTAAAATGGTAGCAAATATATTGTATTATATATCAAATTAAAGGGCATTGCACAAGAAACACGTTGGTATTGCTATTGTTGCTATAGGGCAGAAATGTAATAATAATATTAGGAGATGTTGTAAAAAAAATTGAAGACAGGGTTGACAATTACGTACAATTTCCTCTTACCAAGGCGCTACTGCTCCAACGCTGTTTATAATCCAATGAAACTTACTGAATTTTGATAACTACACCACTTTGCTAAACCAATATCACTAGAATGGCTCCATAACATGAGTAAAACACAATAAAAACATCATATTTTGAAGTGCATCATTATCACATAAAATGGAAAATGTCGGAAAATCACGAGACAGGTTTTGACTGTTTTCTACTTAGGAACAATATGTACACAATTTTTTTTATTAAGTTATAATTATTATTCTTTTAGATTTAATTATTTAAATACTCCTTAAATACTTTGTGATAGGCAAAGCAAACTTTAGGGGCACAAGTGTAGCCCATTAGCTAATTCGACATGATGACAGACTTTCACGGTTAGCGGCTAACCAGCTAAGGTAGCCGGTTAGGTTTGTTTACATTCATAAATAATTAATTTTAACTGAACAACCACATTTAGCATGTGCTATCAGTTTAGAATCGTTCACAAAGTCCTTTAAATCAGAATAACTACAATCTAACATTGTTTAAAACTATTATCTAATGTAAATATGTGAGGCCGAGAATCAAGGCCATTGCCGTTGTCAAATAAGAAAAGTAAACACAACTTTAACTAAGAAATTCTCCTCAAAATTTAGTCATTTTCAGTCTCTCGTGGCCTGTGTGTAAATGAAAAACCTTCTTCCTGCGAAAAACGTCATTTCGGAGCATTAAAATTAAGCTAGGTTCGCAAACGAAACAAACAAATGGACTGCCAAGATCTTGTCAATACAGTGACAAAGGGGCAAAACAGTTGAGACTGTTTGTCAACTGAGTGACGGTTGGCATCGAATCAGTTAATTATGAAACCTGCATAGTTGAAATGAACAAATCCAACTGTACCTTATTTAAGTCTATAGGTCAATTCTAAGCCGAGATATTAATGTTTGTGGGTCAGTTTATCGTGTATTATGAACAATAAGAACCGAGCGTTTGAGACGTAAGATGGTGTATGATGGTGGAAATAACCATGTGTTCACATGCACCCACTGTGAACGAACATTAAGAGTGCGAATTGGCCTTACCAGTCACATTCGCTACTGCCATGGGTAAAAGTTATTATGCCTTTTTGAAGCACAAACTATCGTCTGTCAAGACGGCAAGGTGCCAATGAATGAACAAAGAGGACAATAGGATTTTAGCACTTTTGAAAAGTGTGTCATACACACTCACACCACTGTTGTAACACATACCGTTCAAGGGAGATTAAAACTGCCATGTTTCTAACTAATGGAAAAATATCTGCTTCCTATTTATATATATATATAAATCTATATATATATATAGATATTATGACTTCAGTCTGCGCGCGCTACTGCATGCGCTGTCTTGTTAGTGCGAATCCGCAAGGCAGAGATCCATTTTGACCAGAGAATTTGCCTTAAAATACTCAAAAAATAAATTATCCTGATCATGTAGAGTGATGAAAAATTACACATAAATGGATGTTAAATGCAAAGATGGATTCATTAGCATTCAAGTCACTGTGAATATTCCATAAAAATATTAAATAATCATCGCTGACAAGGAAATGACTATTTCCCGCCATTGAAGTATCACATTATAGCATACAATCTTCATCATTTTAGTTTGGAATGTGCCCCCCGACTTTAATAGTCGAAAATTACACAATATACGTAAAATTGGATACTAAGTCTAATAATAATACTTACTAGAACAAACACAGACATCTACAGAAAACGTGATTTGCGGGACTACTTACATCTGAAAAAGTGAATCGGTATCTCTGTGTAGGAAACAAATTCCAGAAACGCGAGATGTACACAAAGTAAAGCGTGGAGGAAAAAACTATATAAAGTAATTGGTCCCTTTTTTAACACGATATTGAAATAATCAGGGAATTTAACATCATGAGTACGCTTAGTCTCGTGAAATCGGAGACACAAAAAAATATGTTGCTGAAGATCACCGATAAAATATTCCAGTTTAATTCAGTGAAACCTAATCATAGTAACTAGGATAAGTTATCTAAGCTAGGATCAAAATCAGGATTTGTGAAGAGTTTAATGGTGTGTTGTGACTCCCCAGCAAAGGCTGCAAACTCTGACGAAAGAGTCTGCCAAACTGCAGAGTGACCTGGCTCTACGCGAGGAGCTGCACACTAAAGTGCTGGCAGAAACCAAACTTGTGGAAGCGGTAAGACAATGGAAGTGATCTCCTCGAGACGCTTGTGTGTTACACTTCTTGTGGAAGCATTGAGACAATGAAGGTGATCTCTTTGAGACGCTTGTGTGTTACATGTTTTGTGAAAGTGGTAAGACAATGGAGGTGATCTCTTTGAGACGCTTCTATGTTACACATCTTGTGGAAGCGGTGAGACAATGGAGGTGATCTCTTTGAGACCTTGTGTGTTACATGTTTTGTGGAAGTGGTAAGACAATGGAGGTGATCTCTTTGAGATGCTTGTGTGTTACATGTTTTGTGAAAGTGGTAAGACAATGGAGGTGATCTCTTTGAGACGCTTCTATGTTACACATCTTGTGGAAGCGGTGAGACAATGGAGGTGATCTCTTTGAGACCTTGTGTGTTACATGTTTTGTGGAAGTGGTAAGACAATGGAGGTGATCTCTTTGACACGCTTCTGTGTTACACATCTTGTGGAAGTGGTGATTCAATGGAGGTGATTTCTTTGAGACCTTGTGTGTTACATGTCTTGTGGAAGCAGTGAGACAATGGAGGTAATCTCTTCCAGTCACCTGTGTGTTACTTGTGGAAGCTGTGAGACAATGGAGGTGATCTCTTCGAGACGCTTGTGTGTTACATTTTTTGTGGAAGAGGTAAGACAATGGAGGTGATCTCTTTGATATGCTTGTGTGTTACATGTTTTGTGGAAGCGGTGAGACAATGTAGGTGATGTGAGACAATGTAGGTGATCTCTTCCAGTCGCCTGTGTGTTACACGTCTTGTGGAAGTGGTAAGACAATGAAGGTGATCTCCTTGAGACGCTTGTGTGTTACATGTCTTGTGGAAGTGGTAAGACTATGGAGGTGATCTCTTAGATATGCTTGTGTGTTACATATCAGTAATTAAGAGTGACTTTAGAGATTTGTGTTTAATAGGGAGTGACTTTAGAGATTTGTGTTTAATAGGGAGTGGCTTTAGAGATTTGTGTTTTATTCTAATTAACTTCAGAGATTTGTGTTTAATTGGGAGTAACTTTAGAGATTTATATTTTTTGGTGGGTGTAACTTTAGAGATATGTGCCTTGTTGAAAGTAGCTTTAGAGATTTGTGTTTTATTGTTACTAACTTTAAAGATTTGTGTTTTATTGGGAGTAAATTTAGAGATTTGTGTTTTATTGGGGGTACTCTGTGTTTTATTGGGAGTAAATTGAGAGATTTCTCCCCCGATGTGTCTCCATCTTGCCGGGGTGGGGGAGCTTGCATGTCCAATTGACCCCATGTGCTATGTTGATGGATGAAAACTACATATCGGACAGCTTATGGGATAGGGGCCAGACTAAGCGAGACACAACCTGCTGCTCTGCAGGTAGACTGAGTATAGCAGTTAAAAGTTTAAATCAGGCGCACGAAGGCAGAAGTTCTTGGTCCGGATACATACTCTAAGGCTCTCTGTCTAGGGTTGTGGCTGAACGCCTCTAAGCCATAAACCCTCGGATGTGAGAGCCGGGCTGATACCCACCTACTGAAAAATGGAGGTGAGATGCTGAGCACACTACATGCCCTGTTCAGATGCTTGTCCAAAGGCTCTCAGCTGGGGGATATGAGGGATCCCTGGATGAGAGGGCCTGGAAGTTTCTCGTTCACTGCTGCATGGAGGTAAGGTGCTGAGCCGGCAGCACATGTAGGCTACCTCATGAGCGAGTACTAAAAGGCAGAAAAGTGCCCCAGTCGAATGAAATGGTTACAAAAACTGTCTGTATCTAATCATAGAGAGTCTAGACAAAGGTGGAAAAACGTCTCAATAACACAAAATAGAACACACGGCTAGCGAATCCATTGCATGGTCTGAAGTCCAAAGTGAAAGCTTACCTAGCGGATGTCGCCTGCAGACTGACCGTTTCTGGTTTGTGCTTGAGCGACCAGTGGCAATCGAAATGCCCAACACATGTAAGTGAGGAGTTAAAGCAGCCATGAGCAGGACGTGGCAACTCCTCGGGTGAGCCCAGTCTCAGAGCAATATATGCCGGCTCTGCAATTATGGAAGCCTCCTTGGATAGCGGGGGAATGCTCATGGTCTGCCCCTGCCTTCCCTTGAGGGTTGACCGTGATGTCTTTGACCGTTCTATCTTGACCAGCTAAGATGTGGGCGACATCACAACAATTAGTCTAATGTGCCTCGAACCCGAGGAAGGCTAACCTCATTAAAAATGCCTGCCAAAGTCGGAAGTGCCGTCCTACGGGTGGCAAAATAAAAATTGGCACTATGCATTTACGTCCGAGTGAAATGTCTCGTCCAAATGTCTCTCGTGCTAGGAACATCTAGTTTCCGAATATCGCTCATGTTTGGAACAGCTCTGACTAGGTAGTTCTCCAAATGTCTGTCGTGCCTGGAAAAGCTCTGACGGGCACAACGACAAGCACATATCTGAATCGAAAACTCGCTGAGTGGCTGCCGTCTGCAGACCTGTCTGGTTTGTGTGGGAACGGCCTGGGCGAACAAAATGCCCAATATATTGAAGTGAGGAATTAAAGCAGCCATGAGCAGGACATGACAATTTCCTCGGTGAGCCCAGCACCAGGGCGCTATGTGTCGGCTCTGCAATTATGGAAGCCACCCTGGATGGCAGAAAATGCCATGGACTGTCACTGCTTTCCTTTGAGGGATGACCGTGAAGTCTTCGACTGTTCTAACTTGACCAGCTGGGATGTGGACGATACCACAAAAGTGAGAGTCTCCCAGGAATGCTAACCTGGTCAAAATTGCACGCAAAAAGTCAGATGTGTTGGCCTAAGGGTTTCGACCCAAGGGTGCCTAACTGGACACACCGCAATCACATCTGAAAAAACACTCCAGATGAACGCAAAGAAGAAGAAGAAATTGAGAGATTTGTGTTTTATTGGGAGTAACTTTAAAGATTTGTGTTTTATTGGGAGTAACTTTAGAGATTTGTGTTTTATTGGGAGTAACTTCAGAGATTTGTGTTTTTTTTTGAGTAACTTTAGTGATTTGTGTTTTTTTTTAGAGTAACTTCAGAGATTTATGTTTTTCTGGGAATAACTTTAGTGATTTGTGTTTTGTAAGGAGTAACTTTAATGATTTGTGTTTTGTTGGGAGTAACTTTAGAAGAGATTTGTGTTTTTATTGAGAGTAACTTTAGAGATTTGTGTTTTATTGAGAGTAACTTTAGAAGAGATTTGTGTTTTATTGAGAGTAACTTTAGAAGAGATTTGTGTTTTATTGGAATTAACTTTATAGATTTGTGTTTTAATGGTAGTAACTTTAGAGATTTGTGTTTTATTGAGAGTTACTTAGAGATGTGTGTATCATCTTGAGTAACTTTAGAGATTTATGTTTTATTGGGAGTAACTTTAGAGATTTGTGTTTTATTGGGAGTAACTTTACTGTCATCCATGTATTGTGTAATATTTAATGTTATCATCTGTGTATTGTCTAATATTTAATGTTGACATCATCCATGTATTGTCTAATATCTAATGTTGACATCTGTGTAATGTCTAATATCTAATGTTGAACTTTGTTGACATTAAACTAAATGAACTTCCTCAAGATCTGAGATAGAAGATGAACTTTATGGGAGAAATGGATGTAGTCATTTGAGATTAAATCCAGAAGTTGTGTGTACTTGTGTCAACTCCTATTCCACATCACAAACTGCTATATTTAACATGTTGAATCCACTCTCTCTTTAGGACAGAGCGCAGGCTGAGAAAATTAACAAAAGACTTCGCAAGAACTTGACAGATTTCCGTATCCCGGAGGTAATGGATTATGTCCAAGGGAAAGCGGACATTTACAGTCTGGAGAAGAAGATCAAGAACTGGGAGAGGAAAGTTGACATAGCAGAGGTAATCTCCCTTTGTGTAGTGTAACAGAGGTAATCTCCCTTTGTGAAACACAGCAGAGGTAATATCTCTTCGTGAATCTTAGCAGAGGTAATATCCCTTTGTCAAACACAGTAGAGGTAATCTCCCTTTGTGAAATGTGATTAATGTGGCCAGGTTTGTGACACTAGTGTTCAAAATAATGTTTTGGAAATGATCAAACATAAGTGGTAATCTGTATGGTTAGACATCAAGAAAACATCTGAAGAGTCAAAATTACTCACTGAAAGTGGTGCTCTGATATATATGATATTACAGAGAAGTGTACCATTATTGTCTCATCATCTATAAGTTGTAGTGTTAAATGACAAACTGCACAAGTAGTTTTTTTATATGAACATTTATGGAGCTGAAAAAAGAAAACAACAAAAGTGACCTGGCTAAACATTAGGAATACAATCTTGAAGAGGAAAACTCACAAAGTAATGCCACAAGTTACGAGACAGAGAGAGATCAAAGCTGGCACAGTAGAGGTGTAAGTAACGAGAGAGAGAGAGAGAGAGAGAGAGAGAGAGAGAGAGAGAGATCAAAGCTGGCACAGTAAAGGTGTAAGTAACGAGAGAGAGAGAGAGAACGAACGAACAAACAAACTTTATTTTAAAAGGGTAACAAATTGGGCCCGCAGGCCCGTCTTACATTCGGCCCTTTCAATCACTCATCTTTCATTCATCAAATATGCATGTTACATTAACATAGGGGAAAAAACATTGTCAAATGGATTTTGTAAGCATAAACAATGCATACTATGCATGATACTTTCACATGAGAAAGAAAAAAAAAACATTATCAAATGAAAGTTGTAAACATAAACAGTGCATATTGCAATGTTGTGAGACACATACCCCATCCACCCTCATATCCCGCAGCCACCAACACATCCCCTACCCACCAAACCTCCCCCACCCACCCACACGTACCTCCACGCACTCACACAGAACCACACACCCACTGATTCCCCACCCACACACATTTCCCCAAGAAGAAAAAGAAGAAGAAGGAGGAGGAGGAGAAGAAGAGGAAGAAGAAGAAGAAGAAGGAGGAGGAGGAGGAGGAGGAGGAGAAGAAGAAGAAGAAGAGGAAGAAGAAGGAGAAGAAGAAGAAGAAGAAGAGGAAGAAGAAGGAGAAGAAGAAGACGAAGAAGAAGAAGAAGAAGAAGAAGAAGAAGAAGAAGAAGAAGAAGAAGAAGAAGAAGAAAAAACCACACACACATATCCCGCCAACCCACACATCCCGCACCTATCCACACACATATCCCGCACTCTCACAATTTTCCCCACCCACCACACACACATCAGCCAACCTACACCCACTCACCCACCCAATATTCGCCACCTCTCAACTACACATCCTCACCCATAAACACATCTCCCCACCTGCCCACACATATCCCCCACCCATAACCCAAAAACACACACCTCCCA
The DNA here is from genome assembly GCA_963921405.1 of Cepaea hortensis. Classification (NCBI taxonomy): domain Eukaryota; kingdom Metazoa; phylum Mollusca; class Gastropoda; order Stylommatophora; family Helicidae; genus Cepaea; species Cepaea hortensis. The sequence goes on from OY992876.1 coordinate 85,259,498, forward strand.
CCCACACACACCCCGCCACCCACATATACCCCACCCACACACATCCGCCGCTCACACACATCTTCTCACAACTACACACCTCCCCCCACCCATACTCATCTCTCACACACATCCACCCACTCACATACTCATCCATCAACCACTCACACCCACACATCACCCACGCGCCCATCAACACATGCATCTCTCATCTACCCTCCCACCCACACACACCCCAACCACCCAGCCAAACACACATCCCCCATCCTCGCATACATCCTTCAATCACCTGCACATCCCACACCTCCCCCACCTCTCACACATCTCCCCTCCCACACAAAACTCCACCCATAAACACATTCCCCCCACACACACATCCTTCACATGCATTCCCCAAACACATCCCCGCCCACACATCTCCCCACCCACTCACACATCCTCCACCTACAAACATCCTCACCACCCCCACATACATCCTCCACCCACTTACATTTACCCCATCCACACTCACACAGACATATCCCGTTCACAAACACCCCCCACACCCATTACACACCCATCCCCCAACCCACACAATCTCCTACACACCCATTCACCCAAACATACACTCCCTACCCACACCCCCTCCAAACCCACCAACACCCACATACTTCCAACTATCCTCTCAAATATTCCCCCCCCCCCCCACACACACACACACACACACATATCCCTCACACACACATACATCCACCACCGACTACAAATCCCTTCACACATCCACACATCACCCATTAACCCATATACATCCCCCACACACAACCCCTCCACACATACATTCCCCACACCCCCCACACACACACATATCCCTCACATACACACCCATACACACATCCTCACATCTAGTCACATACATGATGCCTCACATGATCACTGAAACTAATAAGAACAAACTCCCACACTTTACACACAATTGAGACACTGACAATTGTCGTGAGAATTCTCGCAATTGCAAGAAGTGGAGAAAAAATTGTACATATACATTATGTGGCATAGAAAATTAGTGATGCAATTCAACTCTCTCTTTTCTCTCTCTCTCTCTCTCTCCCACTCACTAACTCACTCACTCACATCACAGTAATGTTATATTATACATGATAAAATCAAGTGGCATACAAAATGATAAGATGAGAATACACAAAAAATAAAAAAATAAAAAAATATGGAATGGCATGTTACAGGACAATCAAGTGGCATACTTAACGATACCTCGTAATATGAAAGATGAGAATACATAAAAAATATGTAATAGCATGTTACATGACATGAGTGGGCTCAACTCTCTCTCTCTCTCTCTCTCTCTCTCTCTCTCTCTCTCTCTCTCTCTCTCTCTCTCTCTCTCTCTCTCTCTCTCTCTCTCTCTCTCTCTCTCTCTGTCTCTCTCTCTCTCTCTCTCTCTCTCACTCTCTCTCTCTCTCTCTTTACATACACACACTCTCACACTCATTCACTCTCTCTCTCTCTCTCTCTCTCTCTCTCTCTCTCTCTCTCTCTCTCTTCTCTCTCACACATGTACATACACACACTCACACACAACATACACATGCAAATACACACATATACCCACACACATACACACACCTACACACATCCATATACTTCTGCACACGTACTCACATAACACCCAAATATACACTCCCTCGCATACACTGCATGCATGCACACTTACACACACAAAGATATACAATACATATACGAGCACACACACACTCACTCATCCATACATATACACACGCACATGCATGTAAACGCATATAAACACATGAATGCACACCTTAACACACGTACAGACATACACACAGAGGCACACACAGATACACCCATACACACATCCAGACATGCACACACATACATCACACTTTCTCATGCACTCTCTCATAGCTGGCACAGTAAAGGTGTAAGTATCAAGGGAGAGATTTGATTTCATTTCATTTAACTTTATTTTTAAAGGGTTACAAATGGGTACGCACGCCCGTCTTACATTGGCCCTTCCAGTCACCAATCTTTCTTTCATCAATAGTGTTGATACGTTCACATAGTAAAAAACATTCTCAAATGAATGTTGTAAACATAAACAGTGCATATTACAATGTTATGAGACACAACCCCTACCTACCCACAAAACCCCCACCCACCACACAATCCCAGTAACACAGATCCCCCACCCACAAACACATCCACCATTCCTGAACCACAAACACTCAACAAACCACCCACCCACACACCCTTCAACCATCCAGCCAAACACATCCACCAGCCACGCATCTCCCACACACATCCCCCACCAACCCACACAACCTGCCACCACACATACACACATATCCCACACCCACCTACCCACACAAACCCCCCACCCATACATCCTTCACACATACCCACCCACACAATCTCCCCCAACCACCCACCCACACACACATCCCCCATGCACATCCTCCCACCAACCCACATAACCTGCCACCACACACTTATCCCACACCCACTGACACACACGTCCCCACCAACACACCAACCCACACAATCTCTCCCCACCAACCACACAGACACCCCCCACACACATCCCTCCACCAACCCACACAACCTGCCACCACACACACACACATGCCTCACCCACACATCCCCCACCCATGCATCCCACACACACACCCCTTCCACACAATCTCCTCCACCCACCCACTCACACATTCCCACACACACATCCCCCTACACACACACACACATGCCTCATCCACATATCCCCCACCCATGCATCCCACACACACACACCCCTTCCACACAATCTCCTCCACCCACCCACTCACACATTCCCACACACACATCCCCCTACACACCCACACACATCCTCACATCTAGACACATACATGATACCTCGCGTAATCATTGAAACTAATATGATTAACTCCCACACTTTACACACAAATGCACTGACGATTATCATGAGTATTCTCACAAAAATGTAAAAAATGGAGAAACAATTATACATATATATTGTGAAATGTTAAAAAATAGTGATGCTCCCACACACAGAGACAGGCACACACACACACACACATTCACTTTCACATTCACTCACTCTTTGTCTCATTCACACTCACTAACTCTCCCACTCATTCTACAGTAATGTACATATGGTCATATTATACCTGATAAAATCATGTGGCATTCAAAATGATAATGCGAAAGATAAGAATACACATCTCATCTCTCATCTCATCATGTTCCTCTTGTACCTTGCGGTGTTGAGGTGAAGTTTAAACTTCGTGAGAGTGCCCGGTTATCGGCTTCGTATATCGACATTCCCATGGATTTTGTTATTCCCTCCGTCCAATGTTTACGTGGTCGGCCTCTTCCTCTGTTTCCATCTGGTCTGTACATCATTGCTTGTTGTGGTATGCTGTTGACTGGTAACCTACTTGCATGGCCAAACCATTTGACTTGCTGCTTTCTAATAAAATCTAGAGCAGCTTTAACCCCCACTTTAGTCCTGATTTCTTCATTTCTGATCTTATCTCTTCTTTATACGTTGAGTATTCTTCGCAGGAACCTCATTTCTGTTGTTGTGATTTTTCTTTTCTCTTTTTCTGTCATTGTCCAGGTTTGGCATTGGTAGCACAGAGTTGGTAGGAAGATTGTGTTGTAAAGTGCTTTCTTAGTAGTTATTGATACATGTTTGTTCTTTAGTATTGGTGCCATTTGTCCAATGAGTTGATTTGCCTTATCGCACCTATTTTCGATCTCGTATTCTGATCTGCCATTTGATGATATTATACTTCCTAGGTACTTGAAGCTCTTTACTTGTTTCAAGGGATGTTCGTTTAGGTGAATTGTTGCTGTTTGTTCTTCTTTAGTTATAGTCATTACCTCTGTTTTGCTTGTGCTAATTTTCATGTTATGTTCCCTACACATTTCATTTAGACTATTCATGTGGTCTTGTAATTCAGCTCTGATTTTGCTATTAGTGCTTGGTCGTCCGCAAACAGGAGTTCTCTAATGGTTAGATTTGCAGATGGTTCTTCTTCTGTGTTCTCGTCATGCGGTATTCTTGCTGTCTCTGCTTGGCTGGTTTCTTTACATATGTTGTCTATATATGTTATGAACAAGAGAGGGAACAGGACACAACCTTGTCGTACTCCAGATCTTATGGTGAAGGGTTCTGAGTGTCCTCCAGTTGCTCTCACTATGCATTCACTGTTGTATAAACTTCTACATAGGTTTGTTAGATGTGTACTCACTCCATATTGTTTAAGGATTTCCCACAGCTTGTTTCTATCTACCCTATCAAATGCCTTTTCTTGGTCGACAAATGCTAAGTAGAGTGTTTCATTGAATTCGATTGATTTTTCTATAAGTTGTCTAAGAGCAAAAATGGCGTACATCCTTTGTTTTTCCTAAATCCAAGCTGCGTTTCGCTTAGCTGGGGTTCTAAAGTAGTTCGTAATCTTTTTTCAAGAATTTTGCAAAATATTTTCCCAGTATGACTCAACAGTGAAATGCCTCTGTATTGTGCGCAATCTCTTTTGCTGCCTTTTTTTTCCCAAATTGGGATAATTATGGCGTGTCCCCAGTCTCGTGGTGTCTGTTGTTCTACCCAAACATGGTTGAATAGCCTATGTAGCCAAGTTGTTCCTACTTCTCTTGCTGCTTTAATTAGTTCATTTGGTATTTCATCCTGTCCTGGTGATTTGTTCAATGGGGCTAATCTGATGGCTTCTATAATTTCTTCTTTTAGTATGTCTGGTTCTAGTTCTTCGGTGACATCTGTGTAGCTCTCTTGAATTCCTGTGACATCTGATGGGATGTTGAGAAGTTCAAAATACTGCTTCCATCATATTAGGATCTGTTTTTGTTCACTTATTGGTTCTCCATTTTCGCTGTTAATTATTTCAGTTGGGTCAAAGGGTTCTCCTCTGGTTCGGATTGCACTTATCTTTTTGTAGAAGTTTCTGGTTGCCACCTTGTAGTTTTTATTTAGGGTTTCTCCATACTCTTCCCAGTCTTTTTGTTTTTCTCTCTTTACTATTCTACTCACATGTCTTCTCGCTATTCTGTATTCTCTGTAATCACATTCCTGTTTGCTCTTCAACCACTTTTTATATTTTTCCTTTTTTTCTTTTACCGCTTTCTTTACTTCTGCGTTCCACCAACTTGTTATTTTCTTTATCCATGTTTTGCATTTTTTCGTGGTTCCGCATGTTATTTTTGCAGTATTTAAAATGCTTGACTTGAACATCTCCCATTCTTCTTCCACTGTTTTTCTTTCCGTAGGTAATTTTACAAAGAGTTCAGTTAGTTCTTTCTCATAATTTTCCCTTACTGCCTCGTCTTTAAGGTTTTTTTTAAGTTTACTGATTCGCATGGCATGTATTTTCCTGCTCTTTCTTTTCTTCTTCTAATGGTTCTTATTGTGGCAACGACTGCTTTATGATCTGTGTTTATACTGAAGTTGGGCACTGCTCTTGCATCTAATATATTTCTCTTTCTGTTATTTCTTGTTAATATAAAATCAATTTGGCTTTTAGTATCTAGATCGTTCCATTTATACCAGGTGTATACTTGCGAATCTTTATGTTTATAGAATGTATTTGTTATATAGAGGTCGTGTTGGCTGCAAAGCTCTATCAGCCTACTTCCGTTATCATTCCTTTCATTTTGCTGATCTCCAAATGCTCCCAGGTGTTTTTCTATGCCCACTCTGTTATGTCCTAGTCTTGCATTGAAGTCTCCCATAACTATGATGTTGTCCTGCTTATCTATTTTATTTAGCACGTCATGTATGTCTTCGTAGAAGTCTTCGCATTCTTGCTCATTATTGTTTGCATTACATGGTGCGTATATCTGTACATATGTTGTGATTGTTTGTTCTTTTATTCTCACTGTTATGATTCTTTCTGATATATATTTTATTTCTAGTATTCCTCTTGCTAGCCGTGGTTCGATGACTATTCCCACACCGTGTCTTGCCTTTTCTTGCTGTTCTACTCCAGAGTAAACAAACGTGTAACTGCGGTGGAGCTCCTTGCATTCTTTCCCCTTTGTTCTGGTGTCCGCTATTCCCATCAGTCCAATATTCCTCTCCTCCATTGTTTCTATAAGCTCTTCTTCTTTACTATTGAAACCACAGACGTTCATTGTGCCTATTTTTTGAATCGCTGATCTATCTCGTAGTCCATTAACATTGCCGGGTCGATAGCCGTTTGGGTCAGTCCGTTTATACTTCTTAGTTTTTCTACGAGCAGTATGAAGATCCCCTGCCGGCTTGCTAGGCCAGTCGCAGGTTTAGGGCACTAATCTGACCACAGGGAGTCCATCCCCTATGGCGAGCCATAGACCCGTTAGCCCATGACCTCGCGGTCATGGTTGCCCGGTCTGCACCGCGTGGAGGTGGGGGTTGACTTGTGCAGTCTGCGGGTCATCGGCAGGCTACTAATTTTTGCTCTTCACCCCTCCTGGGAGAGGCTAGCCGATCCTAACCCTGCTGCCTGCAGGGCCAGGCGCATTCCACACCTTACAGCATGCACAAACAATATGAAATAGCATGTTACTTGACATGTGTGCGCTCAACTCTCTCTCTCTCTCTTTCATACACACACACTTTCATAAACACTCATGCATCTCTCTTTATCTTTCTTTCATGCATACTTACACACACTAACTCTCTCATTGTCTCATTCTCTATCTCTCACTCACTCTCTCTCACCCATACTTACTCACTCTCACACTCTATTAATCTCTCTCACACACACACAGACACATATCCACACATTCACTCTCTCACTTACACTCGCTCTCTCTCTCTCTCACTCATTCACTCTCTAAACCACAATAACTCACTCTCTCACTCACACACACAGACAAGCAGACAGACACACACACACTCACTCACTCTCTATCACTCATTCACTCTCTCACACACTCTCTCACTCACCCACTCTCTCATTCACCCACTCTCACACACTCATTCTCTCACTTACACTCACTCACTCACACACTCACATACACACATACTCACAAATACACACATATAAGCACATACATACACACACCCACACAAACCTACGCACATCCACACCCATACACACATACTTACACATACATACACACATTCACAAATGCACACACACACACATACACACACTTGTGCACACACATAAACACACATACAAACACTCTCACACACACACACACACACAAGCACACACATGTACACACACGTATACACACACACATACGCATGCATACACACCACATACACATAGATATGCACAAACTCATGCACAGTAGCTCAAATAATACCAGAGAGAGCTGATTGGGGAAGAGCTGACTGGATGAAAGCTGATAGGAGGAGAACTAATTGGATGAGAATTGATTGGAGGAGAGCTGATTGGTGGAAAGATGAGTGGAGAAAAACTGATTAGAGGAGAGCTGATTGATGGAGAGCTGGTTGAGGGAGAGCTGATTGGATGAGAGCTGATTGGATGAGAGCTGGTTGAGGGAGAGCTGATTGGATGAGAGCTGATTGGATGAGAGATGAGTGGAGAAGAACTGATGGAGGAGAGCTGATTGTAGGAGAGCTGATTAGAGGAGAGCTGATTGGTGGAGAGCTGGTTGAGGGAGAGCTGATTGGATGAGAGCTGGTTGAGGGAGAGCTGATTGGTGGAGTGCTGGTTGAGGGAGCTGATTGGATGAGAACTGATTGGATGAGAGCTGAGTGGAGAAGAACTGACTGGAGGAGAGCTGATTGTAGGAGAGCTGATTGGAGGAGAGCTGATAGGATGAGATCTGATTGGGGGAGAGCTGACTGGATCATAGCTAATTGGATGAGATCTGATTCTGGGAGAGCTGATTGGAAGCGAGCTAGTTGGAGGAGATCCAACTGGGGGAGAGCTGATTGGATGAGAGCTGATTGGATGAGAGCTGACTGGATGAGAACTGATTGGAGGAGATCAGATTGGGGGAGAGTTGATTAGATGAGAGCTGATTGGGGAAGCTTCTCCCTTTCCAATAACTCTTGCAGCTTGACAGCGACTATCTTCTCTAAAACCTTCCCAAATGTATTTTGAAGGGTGATGATCCTAAAACCGCTAAGCTTTGAATGATCCTTGAATGGTTTTGGGAGAGGGATGAGATAGCTGTGCACACAGTCCTCCGGTACTGATGATGTCCTAATGCTCTGGTTAAAGCAGTCGGTCATCTCCTTCAGGTCTGCACAGCTCAAAGCCTTCATGTGGCCATATCTAACCCCATCAGGCCCTGGTGCTGTGTCTTTTGCCTTTTTCAAAATATGTTTAACATCTTCAACCCGTATGATGTCTTCATAATGCATATTCTTCATGGTGCCAGATAATTCCTATCTAACTGCATCCCTGGTGTCCGCATCATTATGACTGGTCTGCTCTAAAAATCTCTGGAGAAACGCCTCCCCTTTCTCTTTGTCTGTTGTCACGCGCACACCATCATCTCTATAAATTGTTCCCACTGTCATAGGCCAATATTTTCTTTGTATTTGTCTCTGCAGCTTCCATAATTTTCGCAGTGTTTTATCACCTCCAATCTCTTTCATGAAACATTCCCATTTTGCGTTTTTGGCTTCTGCAGCACAGTGCTTGAAAACCTCCACCTTATCTTTCTTGACATTTTCTGCCGTGTCCACTTCCTCTCGTGAGCTTCGGGGTGTCTGTCGCACTTTCCTTAGCTGCTTCACTGCAGCTCTCTTTGCTTTCCAAGCATGGTCTACTTCTGGAGTCCACCATAGGGGCTGCCCTCTGTCTGAGGCGTCCAAGAAGGCTATCGGTCCACTCATACCGGAAGGTCTTGCGCGCTCTCCCAGCCTTAACTTTCCTGGATTTAGAGATCAGGACTGAACACGGCATGTGATCACTCCCATGATCATTCAAAATAGTCCACTTTACATCAAGGACTGATGACTGGGAGACAAGTGCCAAGTCAATAGCTGTGTCTGCATCGTCAGGCCTCATTGCCATTCTAGTCGGCCTCCCATCATTTATGCAGATCACATCGGAGTCCACCATGGCATCCGCAAGGCAATTCCCTGTCGGTTTTCTCCACTACTGTCCCAATCTCTGCTCCTCGCATTGAAGTCTCCACATATGAGTAGTCTATCACCTGGTAATTCCTCCAATTCCTTAAGTCAGTCCCAGTGTTCCTTTCTGATAAAACAGTCCACTGTGGCATATACATTTATGATGTTCCAACTTAAGCCACCAATCTCCATTTGTATACCCTGGACCTCTCTTGCACTGTGATTCCACTGGCTCAAGTCAAGTACCACATGCTTCACTCCTTCCTTCATCAGCAGACCTTGCCCACATCTCATCTGCCCAGTAGGGTTTATATAACTGGCGTACCCAGGACAATAATATTTGTCTGTATTTAGCTCCTGGAGCATGTATAATGTGTCCGTGTCTAATGAGATATGAGTGTATAATGTGTCCGTGTATAATGTGTCCACATATAATTGTCCATGTATAATGTGTCCATATCTAATGTGTCCGTGTTGACCCCAACAGCTGGCACTGAGCACACACACCAAGGCCTGGAATGCCATACAGTTGCAGATAGAGAGCAAGCGTCAGTGGCGGGAGATGGTCGGCATCTGATCTGGCAGTCTAGAGGTGTACACCAGAAGTAGGCCTTCTCCATTTTCGAGGCCCTGGAGTTTAGGTGACACTTGTGTTTGACGGAATGATGTGTCTGGCACATTAGTGTGCTGGTGTATGTGTGTTGTGTGGTATATGTGACACATTAGTATACTGCTGTTGTGTGTGTGGTATGTGTGAAACATATCTAATGTGCTGGTATGTGTGTGCGTGCAAACTGATGTGTGGTGTATGAAACCCATCTATTCTGTGTGTGTGCGAATGTGTGTATAGTAAATGTAATGTGTGAAACAAATAACTAGTGTCCGTACAAAACATATCTAACACCATGTTGTGTGTGTGTGTGCGTGCGTGCATGGGTTGGTCTGTCTATCTGCCTGTGTGTGTTTGTTTGTGTGTGTGAGCGGGCGGGTAGGTGAGCGTGCATGCGAGAGAGAGAGAGAGAGAGAGAGAGATCTAATTTACTATTACATACGTATGAATCATTGATGTTATGCACTGTTGTCAATGTGTGAGAATCCTAGCTAATGTACTGTTATGTGTGGAGTTACATAGTATCTACTGCGGTGTGGTGTGCTAGCATGTATAGAGTTATTTTGTGTGGAGCTAGAGTGTAGTGTGTTGTGTGTGATATTATGATCTGGCATACAGTTATGTGTGGCTATTGCAGCTGCATCTATGGTATGTGAATTGGTGACTTCTCTGTTATGTGAACACCGAACACAGAGACACAGTAGTGTCATGGAATTCTTGTTTGCTGCTTTGCTTGTGTCAGCTCATGAGCTGTGAGCTATATAGCATGTGAGAGGCCGTGCCAGTTCGTGAGCTGCAGCATGTGAGAGGCTTGTCAGTCCACTGGCGTCAATAGACAAATCAGTGTATATATATATATATATACTTAATGTACCTGTTAGTTCTGTGAAAGAACAACAATCCTGTACACATTTTATTATAGAAAGACAGGAAATCTGTACACATTATTGGGATTTCAAGGCTGTCTATATCTGCAACAGTTCATAAATTATATATATATATATATATATATATATATATATATATATATATATATATATATATGATGTTTCTGATATTGCTATTTCTGCAACAGTTCATAAATTATCTATACATATATATGATGTTTCTAATATTTCTGTGTCTGCAACAGTTCATAAATTATAATCTACACAAATATATGATATTTCTGATATTTCTATGTCTACAAGAGAACCAACATGCTCCAAGAAACGTTACTATTGGCTACTTACTTGAAATAGTAAAAATTGGTGCTCTACTTACAGTGCCATGAATACACACCAGCAGAGACTGGGTCTGTCTATACTCATGGACACCTGTAGCTGGACACTGGGTGTGTAGGCAGTCAGGCAGTGACACAGTGTGTATGTTACTGTAGCAAGGTGTGACCTTGCAGGTTGTGACAGTGGATGTGCCTTTGCAGGTTGCAACAGAGGCTGTAACCTTGCAGGTTGAAAGAGAGGCTGTGACCTTGCAGGTTGCAAAAGAGGCTGTGACCTTGCAGGTTGCTAGAGAAGCTGTGACCTTGCAGTTTGCAAGAGAGGCTGTGACCTTGCAGGTTGCAACAGAGACCGTGACCTTGCAGGTTGCAACAAAGGCTGTAACCTTGCAGGTTGCAAGAGAGGCTGTAACCTTCAGGTTGCAAGAGAGGCTGTGACTTTGCAGGTCTCGACAGAAGCTAATCCACCAAGGGGAAGGATCTGGGTTGTACAGAATATAGAAGGAATCATGTGCTGAGAAGATACTGGAGGAATTCCATCATGCACATCACATCTGCCCTGTGGAGGACCCTGTCGGTCAGCTGGGCACACACTCGGGTCATGGTGGCATTTGTTGAGAGATGTGCTCACTGTCGGGCCAGATACCTTTATGTCTGAGTGCATGTACTGCTACCCATGGCTGAGAGATGTGCTCACCATTGGGCCAGATACTTTTATCTCCCAGTGCATGTACTGAGAGATGTGCTCACTGTCGGGCCAGATACCTTTATGTCCCAGTGGATGTACTGAGAGATGTGCTCTCTCGGGCCAGATACCTTTGTTCCAGTGGATGTACTGCTACCTATGGTGGCACTGGTTGAGAGATGTGCTCAATGTCGGGCCAGATACCTTTAGGTCCCACTGGATGTACTGAGAGATGTGCTCACTGTCGGGCCAGATACCGTTATGTCCCACTGGATGTACTGAGAGATGTGCTCACTGTCGGGCCAGATACCGTTATGTCCCACTGGATGTACTGAGAGATGTGCTCAATGTCGGGCCAGATACCGTTATGTCCCACTGGATGTACTGAGAGATGTGCTCACTGTCGGGCCAGATACCGTTATGTCCCAGTGGATGTACTGAGAGATGTGCTCACTGTTGGGCCAGATACATTTATGTCCCAGAGCATGTACTGCTACCCATGTTAGACTGGGTCTGCTGGTAGCCCAAGCCACTGACAATAATTGGTGCCTGGTCTAGACTCAAACCCACAATCACTGGTTGAGCAGGCTAGCTACTGCGCTGTCACTCCCCCCATCATGGGGGTAAATCTGTCTGATCGGTGTCATGTTTGCTATGTCCATTTTCTTGATATCGTTTGTTTGCTTATAATTTGGTAATATATTTAGGTATTTCACGCTTGTGTACATCATTTGGATTTGAGAAATATAGCATCTGTTTGAAATTTAAAAAAAAGACAAGTGTACTTGTTCTTGTTTTGTTATTCAGAGATCATTTACTATTTTATTATTTGAATGACAGTGTTCCTGTAGCTCAACTTGTTACATCTCTGGAGCCCCGCTGGTCTAGTGTTTATTGTGCTTATCTTACACATCGGTGGTTCTGGTTCACTCCCCAACAGTTGCAGGGTTATTGTCCCCGATAGGTTTGGAATGTCTGGATGTAACTTTAAAGACTAGACTGCTGTTGGCATGTTTGGACTACTGTTTGGATGTAACTTTAGAGACATGACTGCTGTTGGCAAGTTTGAACTAATGTTTGGTAGTAACTTTAGAGACATGACTGTTGTTGGCCAGTGTGGGCTAATGTTTGGGAGTAACTTTAGAGACATGACTGCTGTTGGCAAGTTTGGACTAACCTTTGTATTCTGGTTAAGATGGCAAAATTATAATAGAAAAAGATCAGATTTTACATGCATGGTCAGATTATGTGAAAGACCTTTATGATGATACAAGAGAAGAACAATATGATCATCGGAATAATAATGAAGAACCATCAATTTTTAAGATGGAAGTTCAGAATGCTCTTAACCATATGAAAACTGGTAAGACCCCGGGTACAGATAACATCACAATAGAAATGATCAATGCCTTAGAAGAATATGGAATAGACCAAGTCACCAGACTGCTGAACGCAATAAAAGATACTGGAGATATACCTCTTGAATTGTGTAATTCTATATTTATTGCAATCCCGAAGAAATTAGGAACCTTGGAATGTGATCAACATTGAACAATTAGTATAATGAGCCAGATCATGAAGATTCTGCTGAGAATTATCATGCAAAGAGTTAAGAAGAAAATACAACCCGAAATAGGAGAATAATAGTGTGGGTTTGTAGAAGGCAAGGGCACAATAAATGCTGTGTATATACTGAGAACAGTAATTGAACGTTCTATAGAAGTAAACAAAGATCTATATCTTTACTTTATTGACTACTCAAAGGCTTTCGATAAAGTGAGACATGTCAACATGATAAGGATGCTTGAAGATCTACAAATTGATGGAAAAGACCTTAGACTTGTGAAAAACATATATTGGAAACAACAAGCTGCCATCAGAATTGATAACGACGTAGGTCAATATCATCCTATTAAAAGAGGTGTGAGACAGGGATGTATAATGTCTCCAGATCTTTTTTCCCTGTACAGTGAAAATATTTTCAAAAATATAGACAATATGGAAGGAATCAACATTGCGGGAAGATACATCAATAACATTAGATATGCAGATGATACAGACTTGATTGCAGACAATGAACAGGACCTGCAAAATTTGGTAGATGCGGTTGTTGCACACAGTGAACAACTATGGTTAGAACTGAATATTAAGCAGACACAGATTATGGTCGTCACTGGGAAGAAGGAAATACCACAATGTGATATAGGAGTAAATGGGCATATTCTTAAGCAAGTGAATCGATACAGTTATCTCGGAACAGTCATAACATCTGATGGGAGATGCCTTGAAGAGATTAGAATAAGAAGGGCCATTGCGAAGGTAGCCTTTTGCAAGATGAAAAACATACTGACCAATAAAATGATATCAATTGAAACGAGAAAAAGAGTGTTGAAGTGTTACATAGAACCTGTACTTTTGTATGAATGTGAAGCATGGACAATGAGCAGTCAAGCTGAAAAACATCTGATGGCTGTGGAAATGTGGTTTCTGAGAAAAATGCAAAGAATCCCATGGACAGACAGAAAAACCAATGAACAAGTCCTTCAAGAAACAAATGAAGATCGTACATTGATTAGAGACATTAGACGTACACAGTCAAAATTTTTGGTCATGTTATGAGAAGAAATGACTTGGAGAACTTGGTGACGACTGGCAAGATCGAAGGGAAGAGACCACGGGAAAGACAGAGAAGTAAATACCTGGAAGGCTTGGCCACGTGGAATGGTCGAGACAGGAACACAGAGCTGATCCACAACTCTGGTGATTGAGCGACATGGCAGAACATGACCGCCCAAGCTTATCGGCATGGCACATGATGGATGGATGGTAATTCTAGGGTAAAAGAGGTTCAGACAAGAAAGAGTTTGCCATGGGATCCATTGTTCTCTTGTTCAGATGTCTAGTGTAGGACACACTCTGCTCAACCTATAGATAACACAACCAAATTGACAGTTTCCCGCCGCCCCCTTCCTTTCCACACACACACACACCCACCCACCCACACACATACACACACCCACCCACACACACACACATTTGAAATGTGTGAATGTATTGTGTGAAAACACAACAAAGAACATTTTATCTGGTTAATAGTACGGGACAATAACACAACATAGAACACTTGATCTGGCCAATTTTATCGAACAAGAACAGCACAGAGAACGAGTCTTCCATTGATAGTTGTATTCTTGTTATACACTCCATTATGTCCATTGTACTGGCTCCAGTGACACGATCGACTCAGATCTCTCTCTTGTAGGCCACACGTGACCGGAGCACCTAGCTGTCAGGTGGGTATTTCGGGTTCAGATCTTTGATTGACGGCAGGGTAGAGATGGGGCCGTGCTGGAAGAACTCCCGGCATGTGTTGATATGAGCGTGGTCCCTGTAGGTGAAGTCCATGAAGCGGTCTAGGTCATGGCCGTAGGTGGAGTTGGCACAGACAGGCACTGTTCGGTATAGATCCTGGGCGGGGAGAGACAGCGGGAGTGTTCGTGTTATAGGTGGGTTTGTTACATAACAGCAGGCGTGTCGTTACTGGGAGTCATGTTAGGGACATGACTGATGTTGGTGGCTAGAAAACACTAGGCATGTCATTGATGGGCAGAGAAGACATCGGTCAAGTCGAATTCATGAGCATACAAAACATCAAACATATCAAATTCACGAGTAGAGAGCACATCAGTCGTGTCATTGATGAACAGATGAAACATTAGTCATATCATGTTTTTGTAATGAGGAAACTTAACATTGCATTGATTACGACCAAGAAAACAAATCAATCGATCAAGAGAAATCATTTGATGGAGCGAACAGAAATAAACTTGATATTCCTTGAAGATTGTGATCCCTAAGGAGTTGATAATATTCTTGCAATCTTTAAACTCGCTGAAACGTTCAGTTACAACACCAGATCCACCAACAAGTGGGTTCAAGTCATCTCTGGTGTGTCAGCGCAACAAGTGGGTTCAAGTCATGACTGGTGTTGCCGCCCCGAGCATGTGTCCCATCCTGATGATTATTGATCAGATCCAGTGGCAGTGGAACATTACAGCCTACTCACAAACATTCATATTGAATGGACTTCTCTTTCGTCTTGTTATTGTAGCCCTGTACCACCACAGTACAGTTGTACCACCACAGTACAGTTGTACTACCACAGTGCAGTAGTACCACCACAGTGCTGTTGTACACCACAGTGTAGTAGCACCACAACAGTACAGTTGTACCATCACAGTACAGTTGTACCACCACAGTGCAGTAGTACCACCAAATTGCAGTAGTACCACCATAGTGCAGTAGTACCATCACATTACAGTAGTACCACCACAGTACAGTTGTACCACCACAGTACAGTAGTACCACCACATTGCAGTAGTACCACCATAGTGCAGTAGTACCAGCACATTACAGAGTACCACCACAGTACAGTTGTACCACCACAGAACAATAGTACGACCACAGTACAGTTGTACCACCACAGTAATGGTGTACCACTACAGTACAGTAGTACCACCACAGTACAGTTGTACCACCAAAATACAGTAGTACCACCATAGTACAGTTGCACCACCAAAATACAGTAGTACCACCACAGTGCAGTAGTACCACTACAGTACAGTTGTACCACCAAAATACAGTAGTACCACCACAGTGCAGTAGTACCACCACAGTACAGTTGTACCACCACAGTACAGTTGTACCCAAGCAATATTACAGTCCAGCTGATCGACTTCATTGCGCCGGGATTCGACCCCATCTGGCCTGGTCTCTTCCCACAGAAAGACAAACCGTTTATCGAGAGCATCGCACAAAGCACGAACTCAGTAGCTGTATCGAGACCTTCGTAGGACTACCATAGCAGAGGAATAGAAGAAGAAGAAGATAGTTTAGTTTAGTCGATGGATCAACATCACTGCACACGGGTGTAACCCATAAGTGCTCCGTTCTTCTCCTAACTCAAACCTGAGTCTGGAGAAACTCAGCTCAGTGCACGAGCTCCGTAGCGCCGGCGAGGATCCAGAAATACTTTGGGTAGACTTTTAACTGGAAATTTTGCCCTGGCAGCGCCGTTATGGCCACTCTTTTTCGATCTCCAACTGCCAAGGAATTTTTTACGTGCGCAATAATGCACACGGGCGTCCGATGTCACTACCCAGAGGCCAGGGGAAATTTTATTACTAGAAGTCCACGTGAAAAAAAATCCCGGTACTCACCGAGGCATGAACCCGGGACCTCCAGCACTCGAGGCGGACACCATACCTCGAGACCACGCAGCCCCCTTAGAAGAAGAAGAAGAAGAAGAAGAAGAAGAAGAAGAAGAAGAAGAAGAAAAAGGACGAAGAAGAAGAAAAAGGACGAAGAGGAGAAGGAAGAGAGGGAGGTGCATGAAGAAGAAGGAGAAGAACAAGAACAAGAAGAAGAAGAGAAGTAGGAGGAGGGGGAATAAGAGAAGAAGGAGGAGGAAGAGAAAAGAATGAGTAGGAGGAGAAAGAGAGCAAGCAGCCTCAGCACAAGCAGCAAGGAAGAGAAGCAACAAAAGACAACCGCTATCTTGTACTGAGTAGAGAAAATGTGCCATTTGTCCATGTCGACTAGCTTTCTATCTCTGTCTAGCTGTTGTTAGTTGTCATGAAGTGTGTCAGTTGTCGCTACGTTGATCCCACACCCTGTAAGGAAGACAGTGTCAGACATCTGTCGTTGTGGTCATGAAGGAGACAGCTCCAAGAAAACAGAGAGGAGGAAGAGAACACAGGGGAAGAGGAAGAGGTGTGGGATGAAGCTCTAGAGAATGAGTTACCTCCTGGGTGGCCGAGTACAGACATTCCTTGAAATGCTCTCGCGTGTCGTTGGTGGCCCATTGGTTCCAGCCGGCGGTTTGGTGGTACAGGCTGTCATAGGCGGACCCAGGCGGCATCTGTGGAGGGGCCAAAGGGAGAATCCTTCTATCATAGAGCGCATGAATAGATAACAAAATATCAAATACTCCTGGAGGTCAACAAGATCGAATGGATAAGAGCTCATGCTCTTAAACATCCGGTGTGCTGATGTCAAAGTACTGCCATAAAGCTGCGTGGTCACAGAGACTCCCTTCCAGGAACTGGTTGTTAGTTGCTCTGACAGTCCGATGTACAACACACCATACATGTGTACACAGTGGCAGCAATCATGAACACAGGCAGGGTATCGCGGGAGGACCAGTACAGACGTGCACATAATGACAACAATCATGAACACAGGCGGGAGGACCAGTACAGACCTCCTCCGAGGTGTACAAGTGCTCCCACAAGGCCGCAACCACGTCTGCCTTGTCATGTATCAATACTCCATCAAGTTCTGCAGAACCAGCCAATCTGTCCGCCTGTTCATTTCCCAGCACACTGGCATGCCCCGGAGAAAAGATCCAGGCTGTGCTAGTCATCCGTGACCTCCGAAGCGAAGCAAGCCACTCTGCACGAAGCTACCCCATCCTCACCCTCGTCAGCATGCTTTCTGAGTCAGTTACAATCACGATTTGTGTGTGTGTCGTATTCTCCATCCAGCGGAGAACCGCAGTGACTGCCACCACCTCCATTCTTAAGCTGGAAATGTTGTGGTATCATATGCCAGGCTCTCCTGCACCAAACGTCGACCATTAGCTTTGGCTATGAACCCCTAGCCACTTCTCTCACCTCTTGACACCGAACCATCTATGTAGATAATCACACCACCCGAGTGAGCATTGTCCTGAATTAGTTGCTGGATTTCCACTTCCGTGGCACACCAATGAGCCAGACATGGGGCAACGGATACTCACGCAAACCTCAGGTCCGGTATGACATCACATTGATGTTGGACAACAGGATATATTCATCCGACATACAGGACTTCACGCTGGAGTTCACAGCCAGCGAACACAAGCAAGCAAGCAAGCACTTCCGTGGCCCCTGCTAGCCACTCCCTGCACTCCCGGCTTAATGTCATTATAACTCTGCACAAGTCTGACTGCTCCGCTGACACTCTGACCCACTCCTCTCCTCGTCTAATGTTCTCCAAGATGCACACCTGTCTGATCGTATCCTCCGCCTGAGCCATCCATGATTTCCCTCTTATCAGTCGCTGACCCTTAACTGCGTCCAGCGCCTCATTCAGTGGGTGGTCTGTGTCTGCAGCTACTCTGAGGTATGCCTTCGCCTGCATCACCTTGAGCCTACCAGCAACAGTCGGCAGACCAATGATGTAACGCATGCACACTACTGGGGTGTCTCTGGTGCATCCCAGAATGACCCACATAGCTTCGTTCTGTATGCGCTCTAACTTCACCAGCTGACTCTCTGAGACAGTGAGCAGTCCTAATTCATAATCAGTTACTGAAAGGATCAAGCGCTGGTATAGTGTGAAAAGCATTCTCTGCTCGGTGTCCATTGCAGCCATAGTTTTAAGTGCACTGAGTCCCTTTTGAGATCTTGTCACAACCGTCTCCACATGGTCCTTGAAGGACAGGCTCCTGTCAAATGTGATCCCCAGATACTTCAGTTTGTTCTCTCTGCTGACATTTCTACTATCGAGAGGCTTGGGACATCAGCTCTCACAATCCTGTATGTGTTTGTATTTCTTACTCTGTATGTGTAATTCTATCTGTCTCTGGTTGTATTTCTTACCCCCTCCCATCCTTTCTCTCCGTGTGTGTGTGTGTGTGTGTCTGTGTGTATCTGTGTGTGTGTGTGTGTGTGTGTTATTCTTGCTGCATGTGTCTGTATTTCTTACTCTGTATGTGTAATTCTATCTGTCTCTAGTTGTATTTTTTACACCTCTCTCTCTCTCTTTCTGTGTGTGTGTGTGTGTGTGTGTGTGTGTGTGACTCTAGTTGCATGTGTTCGTATTTCTTACTCTGTGTGTGTGTAATTCTATCTGTCTCTTGTTGTATTTCTTACCCTGTGTGTGTGTGCGTGTGTAATTCTTATGTGTGTAATTCAGTCACCCCCTCTGTGCACGTGTGCAATTCCATCTGTTTGTGTTTTGTATTTCTTACCATGTGTGTGTGTGTGTGTGTGTGTGTGTGTGTGTGTGTGTGTGTGTGTAATTATATCTGTTTTTCACGGTCTGGGTGTGTCGGGTACAAGCAAGACTATGAGCAAATATGTCGGTCACCCGTGAGCTGGACAGCAACAAATGCAATCTTATCATGTCACCTGGCAATACGACGACAAACTACATCGTGTACAGGACCATAAATAATGTCACGTTACAATAAGGCGACAAACAGTGTCACGTGACGATAAAACGAAACAATGTCACGTGGCTATGCGACAACAATGTCACGTGGCGATACGATAACAAACAATGTCTCATGAAGATAAGATTACAACCAATGTCACGTGACGATAAGACATAAAACATACGTATAAGACACACTGACACAGCACACATTATCTGCAGGTGCTCGGCCTCACGCCCATCCGACATACACATGACGGGGTCCTGCGCGCCCCACAGAAGGTGTCCCTCATACAGACTATGTCCTCGGGCCGGAGGTCTCCGGTGAACGGCCAGCTGGAGTCCTGGCACAGCCGCCGGATCATGTGCCACTTCTGATCCCTGGCCAGCCTCTGGACAATCAAAGACAAGAGACTGTCACGTGACATCATCAACCTGTCGCGTGATAATTTCAATGTATAACATGATAACATAAATCTATTGCATGATAGTATCAGTCTATTACACGATAACACCAATCTATCACATGATCCGTCAATCTGTCATATAATATCATCAATTTGTCAGATGATCAATCAATGTGTCACCTGATCCACCAATGTATCACATGATACCATCAGACAATCACATGATCGATTAATCTGTCATATGCTTGCTTGCTTGTGTTCGTTGGCTTGAGCTCCAACGCGAAGTCCTGTATGTCGGATGAAGGCATCCTGTTGTCCAACATCAGTGTGATGTCATACAGGACCTGAGTTTTGCGTGAGTATCCGTTGTCCCATGTCTGGCTTATTGGTGTGCAGACTGGTGGTTCCTCGCCGTACAGGCAGACACTCTCCGACTTCGGAGGAATCGGCGATCCTACTTACTTTAGCCAGGACCCCGAAGGGACCTGTTGCCCAGGACGCTCGACGAGGACGCGTCAATAGGTCTTGGCCAGTATATAACCCGGCCCTGGTGCCTTGGAAACACCTCTGCGTCCCATCTGTCATATGATATCATCAGTTTGTCAGATGATCCATCAGACAGTCAGTCAGATTATGCCATTAATTTGTAGCTTGATATCATTACTATGCCACATGATCCCTCAGTCTGTCACATGATACCTCAATCTGTCACATGATCATTCAAGCTGTCAAATGATCCTTCAATTTGTCACATGATCCCTCAGTGTCACATGATCACTCAATCTGTAACATGATCCATCAATCTGTCACATGATCCCTCAGTCTGTCACATGATCCATCAATCTGTCACATGATACCATCTAACATATAATTTGTAATTCCGGATTCCACGTCCGAAACACAATTGCGGGCGATTTGGCAGGAGACATCCTTGCGTTGGTTTCATACAATGGTATGAGTGCCGGTCGTTAAGAAAGCAATTTCAAACTAAGTTAAGTTATTTGCATGTCTTTTAAAGGACGCAGCAGTTAACCCCTGCATTTATTGTCTTTTCGTGTTTCCTGGACAAGTTTACTTTCAGTAGTTTGCCATTGCTTCTGAACTACCAGCACACACACCATTTCATAAAAAACCATCGCAAAGCGGTCTACTGAGAAATCAGCCCTCAGCTGTGTATCAAACACAGTACCCGGGATTACGAGCTGCGTCCGAAACCTCTTGGCCAGGGAGCCGACGACGTAAACTTGCCAAGAAATCACAAACAGCCAAAAAATACTGGGATAGACTGCGGCGTCCTGTAACGTATATGCAACAAATTTAAGTCAGTTCTACCACAGAACAGTCAAATATCTCACTCACCGTATTGTACACCTGTAGAAAACTCGCATACAGAAAATTCAAGTCCACACATCATTCACCACACTCATCGTATTGAACACCTGTAGTCAACTCTCACACAGAAAATTCAACAGCCCACACATCATTCACCTCATGTAGTCAACTCTCACACAGACAATTCTACAGCCCACACATCATTCACCTCATGTAGTCAACTCTCACACAGACAATTCAACAGCCCACACATCATTCACCTCATGTAGTCAACTCTCACACAGACAATTCTACAGCCCACACATCATTCACCTCCTGTAGTCAACACTCACACAGACAATTCAACAGCCCACACATCATTCACCTCATGTAGTCAACTCTCACACACAGACAATTCAACAGCCCACACATCATTCACCTCATGTAGTCAACTCTCACACAGAAAATTCTACAGCCCACACATCATTCACCTCACTCACCGTATTGTACACCTGCAGGTGTTTGAACCGCGCGTACGGACTAGGCTTCTCGGCCATGTTGTGAAACACTCTCAGGTGGGACAGGAGTGTAAAGTGCCCTAGTCACATGAGCTGTTGTGTACTTGATGTGCCAGGGGGCGGACCTCAATGCCCTACACTTTCTATATATCCAGAGATTACCTGATTCTGAAATGTCATTAATGTTCTAATATGACTCGTATGTTTGGTTTTGTTATTGAGAAAAGTGGTGACACCGATCGTCGGACAGTTGTGTTGTGTTGCATT
Source organism: Cepaea hortensis (assembly GCA_963921405.1). Classification (NCBI taxonomy): domain Eukaryota; kingdom Metazoa; phylum Mollusca; class Gastropoda; order Stylommatophora; family Helicidae; genus Cepaea; species Cepaea hortensis. The sequence goes on from OY992876.1 coordinate 85,281,769, forward strand.
CTGATTTATTTCCTTGATATTTATCTTTTTTGTTATGATATTATGACATTATTTCTCCAATCCCACTCTGTGTTTTATATATCTGGATGAAGCAAATATCCGGATGGCTTGACCAAATGACATGGTCGAGACAAGAACAATGAGCTAATCCACGACTATGGAGATCGCGTGATATGGCAAAACATGACCGCCCACGCGTATCGACATGGCACATAATGATGATGCATGTTGTTTACTTGGACTAAGACCCTAGTCTGGTGTGTACATGTGTTTGTTGTTATTGTGAGTCCTCGAGATGTAAAATAAATTTTTGTTCGATTATAAAAACGTCGTTTGTATGACAGCCATCTTACCTGGTTCTTTGATTCTCTTCCGTTCACAGAAGGTGTCCGCCGGTGCAGTCACGTGCTCGTCTACATTCAATGTGCTCGTCTACGTTCTGTGTGCTCCGCTACGTTCTGTGTGCTCGTCTACGTTTTATGTGCTTTCTCTAACTCTGTTTGCGACAACCAAGCAACAGTCAATCAACAACCAACTAACAACCAACCAAAAGCAAACCAACAACCACCAACAGCCAACCAACAACCACCAACAACCAATCATCAACAAACAAACACACAACCAACAACCAACCAACCGCCAAACAACAACCAACAAACAAACAACCAAAAACGAACCAAAATCAGCCAACAACCAACCAACAGCAAAGCACCAACCAAGCTACAACCAACCAACAACCAACCAACAAACAAGCAACAAACAAGCAAAAACCAACCAACAACCAAGCAACAACAAACCAACAACTACCAACAACCAAACAATAGCCAATCAAACAATAGCCAACCAAACAACAACCAAACAACAACCAACAACCATCCAACAATTAACCAACAAGCAACCACTCCCCCCCCCCCCAAAAAAAAAGCATTAACCAACCACAAACAAAGCAACAACCAAGCAACAACCACGCAACAACCAACCAACAGCCAACCAACAACTAACCAACAGCAATCCAAAAACCAACCAACAACCAACCAACAACCAACCAACAGCCAACCAACAACCAATCATCAACCAACCAACAACCAACCAACAACCAATCATCAACCAAGCAACAAACAACCAACAACCAACCAAAGAATTAAACAACCATCAAAGCAACCAATAATCAACCAACAGCTAAACAACAACGAACGAACAAACGAACGAACGAACGAACGAACGAACAATCTTTATTTTTAAAGGGTTAAGAATTGGGCACGCAGGCCCGTCTGACATTCTGCCCTTCTTCTCAATTTTCTCTCATACATTCTTTCATTCAACATCTCTTATGAAGCAAATCTTTGACAACAAAACCAGCCAACAAACAACCAGCAAACAACCAACAACCAAGTAACAACCAACCAACACCCTACCAACAACCAAGCAACAACCAACAAACAACCAACCCAAAATCAACCAACAATCAAGCAACAAACAACCAACAACCAACAACCAAGCAACAACCAAGCAACAACCAACCAACACCCAACCAACAACCAAGCAACAACCAGCCAACAACCAAGCAACAAACAACCAACAACCATCAACCAAGCAACAAACAACCTACTATCAACCAAAAACAAACTAATAACCAAGCAAAAACCAACCAAAACCCAATCAACAACCAACCAACAACTAACCAATAACCAACCAACAAACAACCAACAAACAACCTACAACCAACCAACACCTAAACTACAACCAAAGAGCAACCAATAAATAACCCACCAACAACCAAACCAACACCAACCAACAAACAACCAAAAACCAACCAACAACCAACCAAAGAATCAACCAACCATTATAGCAACCAATAACCAACGAACCAACACCAAACCAACAACCAACCAACATCAACCAACAACCATCCAACAACCAACGAAAAAACAAACAACAACCAACCAAAGAATCAACCAACCATTAAAGCAACCAATAACCAACGAACCAACACCCAACCAACAACCAACCATCATCAACCAACAAAAATCCAACAACCAACGAAAAACCAAACAACAAAGAAGCAACAAATAAGCAACAACCTACCAACAACCAAGCAGCAGCCAAGCAACAACCAACCAACAACCAAGCAAAAACCAAGCAACAACCGAGCAACAACCTAGCAACAACTAACCAACAACCAACCAACAAACATCCAACCATCAAAGCAACCAATAATCAACAAACCAACAACCAACCAACAACCAACCAACAAACGACCAACAAACAACCAACAACCATGCAACAACCAACCAAAGAATCAACCAACCATGAAAGCAACCAATTATCAACGAATCAACAAACAACCAACAACAAAAATCATAAAGAAAGAAAAAATCAACTAACAAAACAACCATTCAACAGTATAATATGAAGCAAAAACAGGGTGTCTAAAAATCGTAAGGAGAAACAGCGAGTATAGGAACGTGTACACATCTTACAACATCAGACCAGGCGAGCAGACGTCAGAGACACGTGTACATACTTACATTACGCTTAAAACGGACTCCATTCAATCAGGATGTGGCTCCATTCAGTCAGGATGTGACTCGATTCAGACAGGATGTGACTCCATTTAGTCAGGATGTGACCCCATTCAGTCGGGATTTGATGCCAGTCAGTCGGGACGCGACTCCATTTAGTCAGGACATGACTTCAGTCAGTCAGGACATCACTCCTTTCAACAGATATGTGACTTCATTCAGTCAGGATGTGACTCGATTCAGTCGGGGTGTGACTCCATTCAGTCAGAACGTGACTCCATTCAGTCACGACTTGACCCTAGTTTGTCAGGATGTGACGCCAGTCAGTCAGGACACGACTCCATTTAGTCAGGACATGACTCCAGTAAGTCAGGACGTGACTCCTTTCAACAAATATGTGACTTTATTCAGTAAGGATGTGGCTCCATTCAGTCAGGACTTGACTCCATGCAGTCAGGACGTGACTATATTCAGTCAGGACTGACTACATTCAGTTAGGATGTGACTCCATTCAGTCAGAATGTGACTCCATTCAGTCAGGATGTGACTCCGTTCAGTCATGACGTTACTCAATTCTGTCAGGACGTGAATCCATTCAGTTAGAACGTGACTCTATTCAGTAAGGACATGACTCCATTAAGTCAGGAGGTGACTCCTTTAAACATATATGCGACTCCATTCAGCTAGGACGTGACTGCATTCAGTCAGGACGTGACTCCATTCAGCCAGGACGTGACTCCTTTCAACATATATGTGACTCCATTCAGTCAGGACGTGACTCCATTCAGTCAAGACGTGTCTCCTTTCAAAAGAGATGTGACTCCATTCAGTAAGGGCGTGGCTTAATTCAGCCAGGACGTGACTCCATTCAGTCAGGATGTGACTCCATTTAGTCAGGATGTGACTCCATTCAGTCAGGAAGTGAATCCATTCAGTCAGAATGTGACTCCATTTAGTCAGGATGTGACTCCATTCAGTCAGGACGTTACTCCATTCAGTCAAGATGTGACTTCATTCAGTCAGGATGACTTCATTTACTTAGGATGTGAATTCGTTCAATCAGGATGTGACTCCATTCAATCAGTATGTGACACCAATAAGTAACGATCTGACTCCATTTAGTCAGCATGTGACACAATTCAATCAGGATATGATTTCATTCAATCAGGATGTGACACCAATAAGTAATGATGCGACTCCATTTAGTCAGGATGTGACTCCATTCAATCAGGATGTGACTCCGATAAGTAACGATGTGATTCCATTTATTCAGGATGTGACTCCATTCAACAGAGATGTGGCTATATTATTTACTTGTGGTAACCACTGGACCAGAGACTGGGGCATCTAGTTAAGTAACGGGCGACATACGTGTAAATAAAAACACAGATAACCTACAGTGATAACCCACATCATGACACAGATATATCACATCCGTTCTCGCGAATCTAACCACTGCACAGCTTATCTGATGACCGAAACGTATAGTACGTTGGCAGTCAATCAGTACATTAAGGACAAGGAGTATATAATATGTTAGCAGCCAGTCTCTGGACAACCGCTGTCAGATGTTGGTGTGTATTATCTCCCGTCGCTATTTCCGTCACCACACCCGGCGGTTGTATTCTCTTGATAAACAAGATAATAACCATCACCGTTTTTTAACTTACTAATCGCAAGTTCACGATCGCCAGTAGATATTTGAAACAAGTTAGTTACACAACGTCATGGAACCGTTGATATCATACACTGGATTATCTTTGTCCAGATCGCGTCCTTCAATCTTTGTAGTGAAGCTCCACCAAGCCCGCCCACCTCTCGTCACAGACCTATCCGTGTACATTATCAAATCGCTAGGCACCAGCTGTTGCACAGACACCTCTGTCTCTGGCCAGTCTCCCTCTCACCCGCTATCCAGCCTCTGTACCCCGGGTCTAACTTGATCATCACTCCATGTTTGGCTACCATGTTTGGCTGCCATGTTCGGATACCATGTTTGGCTGCGCATGTTTGGCTGCCTTGTTTAGTTGCCATGTTTGGCTACCATGTTTGGCTGCCATATTTGGCTGCCATGTTTGGCTACCATGTTAGGCTGCCATGTTTGGCTGCCATGTTTGGCTGCCATGTTTAATTGCCATGTTTGGCTGCCATATTTGGCTGCCATGTTTGGTTGCCATGTGTGGCAGCCATGTTTGGCTGCCATGTTTGGCTGCCATGTTTAGCTGCCATGTTTAGTTGCCATGTTTGGCTGCCATGTTTAGTTGCCATGTTTGGCTGCCATGTTTGGCTGCCATGTTTGGCTGCCATGTTTGGCTGCCATGTTTAGCTGCCATGTTTGGCTGCCATGTTTGGCTGAAATGTTTGGTTGCCATGTTTGGCTGCCATGTTTGGCTGCCATGTTTAGTTGCCATGTTTGGCTGCCATGTTTGGCTGCTATGTTTGGTTGAAATGTTTGGTTGCCATGTTTGGCTGCCATGTTTGGTTGCCATGTTTGGCTGCCATGTTAGGCTGCCATGTTTAGCTGCCATGTTTGGCTGCCATGTTTAGTTGCCATGTTTGGCTGCCATGTTTGGCTGCCATGTTTAGTTGCCATGTTCGGCTACCATGGTAGGCTGCCATGTTTGGCTGCCATGTTTAGTTGCCATGTTTGGCTGCCATGTTTGGCTGCCATGTTTGGCTAAAATGTTTGGTTGCCATGTTTGGCTGCCATGTTTAGTTGCCATGTTTGGCTGCCATGTTTGGCTGCCATGTTTAGTTGCCATGTCCGGCTACCATGTTAGGCTGAAATGTTCGGTTGCCATGTTTGGCTGCCATGTTTGGTTGCCATGTTTGGCTGCCATGTTTGGCTGCCATGTTTGGCTGCAATGTTTAGCTGCCATGTTTGGCTGCCATGTTTGGCTGAAATGTTTGGTTGCCATGTTTGGCTGAAATGTTTGGTTGTCATGTTTGGCTGCCATGTTTGGTTGTCATGTTTGGCTGCCATGTCTGGCTGCCATGTCTGGCTGCCATGTCTGGCTGCCATGTTTGGCTGCCATGTTTGGTTATCATGTTTGGTTGCCATGTTTAGCTGCCATATTTAGCTACCATGTTTGGTTGCCATGTTTGGTTGTCATGTTTGGTTGTCATGTTTGGTTGTCATGTTTGGCTGCCATGTTTGGTTGCCATGTTTGGCTGCAATGTTTGGCTGCAATGTTTAGCTGCCATGTTTGGCTGCCATGTTTAGTTGCCATGTTTAGCTGCCATGTTTGGCTGCCATGTTTAGTTGCCATGTTTGGCTGCCATGTCTGGCTGCCATGTCTGGCTGCCATGTTTGGCTGCCATGTTTGGTTATCATGTTTGGTTGCCATGTTTAGCTTCCATATTTAGCTACCATGTTTGGTTGCCATGTTTGGTTGTCATGTTTGGTTGTCATGTTTGGTTGCCATGTTTGGTTGTCATGTTTGGTTGCCATGTTTAGTTGCCATGTTTGGCTGCCATGTTTGGCTGCAATGTTTAGCTGCCATGTTTGGCTGCCATGTTTGGCTGCAATGTTTGGCTGCCATATTTAGTTGCCATGTTTAGTTGCCATGTTTGGCTGCCATATTTAGTTGCCATGTTTGGTTGCCATGTTTGGCTGCCATGTTTGGCTGAAATGTTTGGTTGCCATGTTTGGCTGCCATGTTTGGCTGAAATGTTTGGTTGCCATGTTTGGCTGCCATGTTTGGTTGCCATGTTTGGCTGCCATGTTTGGCTGCCATGTTTGGTTATCATGTTTGGTTGCCATGTTTGGTTGCCATGTTTAGCTGCCATGTTTGGCTGCCATGTTTAGCTGCCATGTTTGACTGCCATGTTTAGTTGCCATGTTTTGTTTCCATGTTTGGATGCCATGGTTGGTTTCCATGTTGGTTGCCATGTTTGGTTGCCATATTTGGCTGCAATGTTTAGCTGCCATGTTTGGCTGCCATATTTGGCTGCCATGGTTGGCTTCCATGTTTGTTGCCATGTTTGGTTGTCATGTTTGGCTGATATGTTTAGCTGCTATGTTTGGTTGCCATGTTTGGCTGCCATGTTTGGTTGCCATGTTTGGCTGCCATTTTTAGCCGCCATGTTTAGCTGCCATATTTGGCTGCCATGTTTGGTTGCCATGTTTAGCTGCCATGTTTGGTTGCAATGTTTGGCTGCCTTGTTTGACTGCCGTGTTTAGCTGCCATATTTGGCTGCCATGTTTGGTTGCCATGTTTGGCTGCCATATTTGTCGATACTGTGACCGAATTCTTTCTCTACACTGCCTTACCAGTTTCGTAAACGTCTCCTAGTTGAACGGACGTGAGTTCCATCTCACTTGTAGTTGAATCACATCACTCGGGACATTCCTATACGAGCTTCATCCTCTTCTGTAACAACCAGTGAAGAATCCCAATACTAATGATACCAGTTGCAATCTGATTGTGTGCCTTTATTTGTTCTTTCGGCGTAGAAACTGAGTGTCGGCCAGATCCTCTGGTCATTTCCCCATGGCACCATTCTTTCCAGGCTGTGATCGACGTGTTCTCCCACAATACATGCGATCCCAAAGATCTCTAACCACATCTGCCTTATCATGCACCAAAACCCCACCAAGGGATGCAGACCCAGCCAATCTGTCTCCTGCTCGTTTCACAAGCCACCAGCATGCCCTGGGGAAAAGCTGGAATCTCGCCATCTTTGATTGTTTAACTGAACAAATTATGTGTAGTTGTGACATAATACTTGCTTGAATGTTTATTTACATAAGGCATTTGAAGTTTATTTACAGAAGTTCCTGACTGTGTTTGTCATATTTCTAATTATATAAATTCTCATGTTTCTGATTCTATATTTTGCCATGTCCCTAACTGTGTAGTTAACACACGCCATTCTACTATATCTCTACCATCATTTCTGTGTTCCGGTTAATTCTAAGGTGCTGTAATGTTGATAAATGGGTTTATCAATCACGTGTTGCTTATATCATCACTTTCGTCACACGTGTGTCATCGTTCTATTCCTTCGTCACATTCATAAACCTATCCCCACCCTACAAGTCACACTTAGAGGTAAACTGTCTGAATCAACGACACGAACCCACAACTTGATTACGTCAAGTGTAAATATAATCTAATCTGCATCATGTATCCGCAAACCCAGTTTAATATATCTTATCTCAAAATAAGACAGAGTATAAATATTTACTCATTAACAGCCCAAGCTGCGTTGTAATTTGTAAACAAAATTTGTTCATTGTACAGCCCAGGCTAGGAGAGGCCAGTCTATTCCAGACTAAGGATTGTCTACATCTCAGGGTAGAAGAGGAGAGACCGATTTCACATATAATCATCATAAATGTGATGAGGAGGAATAGAAGAGCGCGAGAACGAAGCAGGTAAGAGGACAAGGGTGAATGTGTGATGTGTGTCTGGCATTGTCAATCTTGAGATGTCATAGTGGTGTGATATATGGCATAAGTGATCCCGCGTTGTCCCTTTATCACAGTGTTTGTGTGTGTACATGTGTATGTGTGTATGTGTGTGTGTGTGTGTGTGTGTGTGTGTGTGTGTGTGTGTGTTTGTGCTCGCAAGCATGTGTGTGGGAACCAGGTTCTGTGTTAGTCGTAAGTGCCGCTACAGTGTAATCTAGAAGTGGGACGACGAATAATAGTCTTTCACATGAAGACAGGGTATGCAAGCTTGCTGCATGTAGGGTACAACGACGTGGTATTTGTCCTCTACATACGAGTGTACGCCAGGACAGGCACGGAGGAAACAAACCGAGCACCCAACACATTATCAACATCAATATCATCATCATCATCATCATGGTCACCAATTGTCGTGGTCTTATCCGGGAAAAATCCTCCTTCTAGTCACTGGCCACCTGTGATCAAGTGCTTACCAACACAATTCTTAATCCCGTATACCGAGCTCGAAACACAGCTGTTTGCGATATGGCAGCAGACCGCCTTGCTTTGTATTTCATTCAACGGTATGTGTGCCGCTAATTCAGAAAGCAATGGCAAACTACTGAACATAATCAATCAATCAATCATGTGCCATGTCGGAAAGCGTGGGCGGACATGACTCGCCATTTCACTCGATCACCAGAGTCGTGGATCAGCTCAGTGTTCCTGTTTCGTCCATGCCACGTGGCCAAGCCATCCAGGTATTTTCATCTCGGTCTTCCTCTTAGTCTGTTCCCTTCGATCTTGCCAGTTGTCACTAAGTTCTCCAATCCATTTCTTCTCATAACATGTCCAAAAAATGTTGACTGTCTACATCTAATTTCTCTAATCAATTTACGATGTTCATTTGTCTCCTGTAGTATTTGGTCATTGGTTTTTCTGTCTGTCCATGGTATTCTTTGCATTTTCCTCAGAAACCACATATCTGCAGCCATCAGATGCTTTTCAGCTTGACTGCTCATTGTCCAAGTTTCACATCCATACAAAAGAACAGGCTCTATGTATCCCCTCAACACTCTTTTTCTCGTTTCAATTGACATCGTTTTATTGGTCAGAATGTTTTTTTTTCGCCATGGCACTCTTCAAGGCATCTCCCATCAGATGTTATGACTGTTCCGAGATAATTGTACCGTTTCACTTGTTGAAGAATATTCCCATTTACTTGTATATTACATTGTGGTACTTCGTTCTTCCTAGTGACGACCATAACCTGTGTCTTTTTACAATTTAATTTTAACCCCAGTTGCTCACTGTGTACAACAACCGCATCTACTAATTGTTGCAGATCCTGCGCATTGTCTGCAATCAATACTGTATCATCTGCATATCTAATGATATTGATGTATCGTCCTCCAATGCTGATTCCATTTATATCTTCTACATTTCTGAAAATATTTTTACTGTATAAGGAAAACAGATCTGGAGACATTACACATCCCTGCCTAACATCTCTCTTAACAGGCTGATGTTGTCCCACTTCATTATCAATCCTTATGGCAGCTTGCTGTTTCCAATATATGTTTTTATAAGTCTAATGTCTTTCCCATCAATTTGTAGATCTGCAAGCATATCCACCATGTTGACATGTCCAACTCTATCAAAAGCCTTTGTGTAGTCAATAAAGCAAAGATGTATATCCTTGTTTACTTCTATAGCACGTTCAATAACTGTGCGCAGCATATACACAGCATTTACTGTACCCTTTCCTTCTACAAACCCACATTGTTCTTCCCCTATTTCAGGTTGTATTTTCTTTCTCACTCTTTGCATGATAATTCGTAGCAAAATCTTTGTGATGTGACTCATTATAATAATTATTCTATGCTAATCACATTCCAAGGCTCCTGATTTCTTTGGGATTGCAATAAATATATTTAGAGTTACATAATTCAGAATATATATCTCCAGTATCATATAATGTGTTCGGCAGTCTGGTGACTTGATCTAGTCCATATTCTTCTAAAGCTTTAATCATTTCTGGTGTGATGTTATCTGTACAGGGGGCCTTGCCAGCTTTCATATGCTTAAGAACATTTCGATCCTCCATCTTTAAAATTGGCGGTCTTTCATTATTAAATCTAATATCATACTGTTTCTCTCTGTTATCATCCTAAAGGTTTTTCACATAATATGTCCATACATGTATAATCTGATCTTTTTCTATTATGATTTTGACAGCTTTAGTTTTTAGACAGCCTGTTGATGTACTTGTTCTTTTATTAGTAAGTTCCTGAATTCTTTTGTGCACTAATTTGGTATATTGACTGTTGTGTTGTTTTTCAATTTCTAAGCACTTTTCCTCAAGCCATGCTTCTTTTGCCTCCTTACATAATATTCTGACTTGTCTGTGAATTTCTTCATATTTGGCAGAATTATGTTTGTTTTTGTTTCCATTAGGTGTAAAATTTCTTCAGTCATCCATTTCTTACGACCCACCTTCTTTAATTTTTTAAATAGTTGTTTCTGCAGCCAAACTGATTGAATTCTTCAACATTTCCCATTGATCATTCACATCCTGGAATAGGATCTCTAGATCAGACAATATATCAAATCTGTTCTGTACTTCTATGTTGAATTTATTTTGTATTTCCTTGTCATTACTCAATGTACACAAATCATATTTAGTGTTTCCTGTTATACGCTTGACTTTCTTCAACTTTATCCTCAATGTTCCTGTAAGTAATCTGTGGTCACTATAAAATTCAGCACTGGGAACTGTTTTTGCTATTGTTAACGCGTTTCTAAATCTTCTGCTAATCAGAATGTATTCAATATGGTTTCTAATCCTGGACAGGGAGAGATGGTCGTGCGCTTGTGGGACCAGGTGGAGAAGGCGGAGGAACAGATTGAGAACCCATATGTGGAAAGAATGAGATTGCGGGGGATCGGCAGGGGTTCTGGAAGAATCTCAAAACAGAGAGGGAAGACCAGGAGAACTTTTAATCAGATAGCGGTGGGAGCGATTAGTAGTGTGACTCTTCGCTGGCTGTTGAACGAGGGGACGGAGCACGTATGGGAATGTCCTGAGTATAGTGATGTCGGTTCTTAACTCAACTCAACTCAACTCAACTCAACTCTAATCTTGTTATCAGGACTCCTCCATGTACATAATTTTCTAGGGTGTTGCTTAAACCAGGTGTTTCCTACAATCATTTCCTGTTCTTTTGCCCACTCTACGAGTCTGTATCCTCTTTCATTTCTCTCTCCTAAACCATAGTTTTCTACTGTGTATCCATCACCTTGATTTCCGAGTTTTGCATTGAAATCCCCTATTTTGATGCTTATTTCTGAATTTTTTCATTTCTTTAAGGCAGACTCTATGTCATTATAAAATTCTTCTACACTACCTTAACTGGATTCTCCTGTTGGGGCATATACTTGAATAATATTTATGCTAAAAGGTTGTGATATAATAAAACGTCCTTACCCTTTCCTATTTATTGACTCCCTTAAAAATAAACAACCCCTTTAAATTACTGTTTAAGTAACTTACTTAATGTAGGAGAAAATAAAACAGTGATAGACTGACCGTGGCAGCTTAATTTATTTGGCTTTATTTTTTTCACGTACCTGGCAAGACCAGGACTGATTGAAAAACAAAGGCCCAGTGTAGCCATTTTAGTTCAGAAAATCAAAGGAAGCAGACATGTAAAAGTTGCCCCGTGTGGGGAAAAGGTATTTTTGCCTTTTGAAACCATCACTCTCTGAAACTATTGGTATGTTATATCTACATTATTAAGATGTATTTATGTATTACATAGACCAGTATGTTTAATTAAGAATTAGTTAGAATAATAAGTCAATTCTCTTAAACCAGGCTGGATGATGTTTACCAATGAAACACATGTGGGCGCCACGCTGTAATTTTTCCTTTTTTACAATTTCAAATCCATATGTTAAAACCTTTTATAGGCATTATGAACTTATATCTAACTAGTAGTGCTTACAATCTAGAAATATTATGTATACCGTAGAGTATCAAACTCAGGTCAAAAACACATTCTAGGCATTTTCTCAAGGTGGGAACAGACTCTTGATTCATACTTCAGTAGAGAACTCGTGTCTGTCAATTTCATATTCCTATGTTAAAACTTTTATGCATTGGGAACTATATCTCACTATCTATGCTTAGAAATCTGCAAATAATCTATGTACTATAGAAAGGAAGTTTTATCCATGCGGAGACATACACATGAGTACGCATATCATGGACTCAGTTCATTTTGGATAAATTGTTTTCCTAATTCATAATCTGTAACTTGGAACTAGAGTGCTAAATTTTAGTACAATCCTTTTGTTAACAGATTATCAACCACTCAGCATGAGTGGTGAACATATAATCATTTCATAAAATAGTGTTAGGGAATGCCATGTTTGAGAATATAAATTCATGAACAATTAAAGTAAACGCGTGATCTAAATGCATGTTCGGATATGATTCAATCCCCATCGCCTCACCGTAGTAGGAACAGAAGCGAAGATTGATGTTAATAAATTGCTTGCAATATTCAGAATACTGGACCGTGCGGCATAAGTTATTCTAATAAATACACTCCGAATAATAGCCGTCATTGGCAAAATATATCACAGCGATTACTATCCTCATGTGCTGTACGCAGTGGGGGTAAACAAGGTATGTTTTAGTTTAGGGATTAACCCCTGCAGAAAATTCAAAAACCTAGGCTCCCTGCATCATCATTATGATTAATTATCATGTATGATTATCATGTACTTAATATCAGAGAAATGTACATGTATGTTTTTTCTGGTATGAGAATTTTCTCGGTTCTGATTGTTACTTTTTACTGTGGGAATATACATTTTAATGTTGCACCTTGGGATTAGAGGATGTTGATGTAAGAATCCATGTGTATGTCAGTACTTAAGAAGCCAATGTTGAATAGTCTTGACCTAATCTAAGGATGATTATAGTGCCGAAAGGAAGACGTGACATTAGAAACAACAGAGCTTCTGTATAGGCTATTCTCTTCAAGTAATGAGAGAGACAATATCAACATGTTGGATGGACAGAATGACTTCACTCATCTAATAGTCCCAGTAACAACAGAACAAAATATAAGTGAGAAAATACCTTACTCACTATTAAGAGTCAGAATGGCTCTACTCAGCAATGAGGGACAGTGGAACGCGGACACCCACTCCTTTCCCCTTCTCCCCTTGTTGTTTTGTATTTTTGTTGGTAATTGTGTTGTAAACTTTTTACCATAACACAGTAGGTTAATGCTCGTGGTGTATTCTTTGTCATCCCTTTTCTATAGAAGAGAAGAGAGTGGTGGTTTTGGTGGAACTGCATTTCATAACTATCATCAGGATCCTGGGTTAAAAGCCTGATGAAGGTGAGTCAGGACTAAATGGCTTAACCATGTTCTGGATCTAGAAATACATCAATGTTGACTGCTGCAATCATTAGCTGCCATAGCAAGCGAAAGACACATTCGAATCGAAGATGATAGACACTCAGCGTTTGATATTCTGACTCCTGTCTGAATACCCAGGATAGACTTCCTTATCAGAATGTTAACAGTGATATGCCTAGTACACAGATACCACAAAAGGATAACCTGAGTTACTTCTGGGAGGTACCGCCTGAGGAACCATCAATCGTCGAGGTCAACTAAACTATGGGAGTTATACTACGTGTAATAAAACTAACAGCAGTAAGAACCCCCCATCTGTCTGTTGGACTCCCAAGTTCAAAGGATGCCTCCAAGTATCCTCCTTCGAAAGAAAAGGCACAAAGCAGCAAAAGTCAACATAAGGTTCCAGACACTCAAACACCAAGTTCTAGAATACTAGACACCAACTCAAACAAATGGGAAGAGACACTGAAACAACATTATAGCCAATACAATCAATGTACCAACTTCAGAATCTCTGACCCATAACTACACCAGATTACCTCTAGGTTCCAAAACCTGAACACCATTAAAAAGACAATATAAAAGCAGCTAAATGTCTCTATATCTGCAACAAGAGGAATCATCTAATTGTTTGCAACCCTGTTACTGTGCTGGATTTATTCATCTTTGGATATATGTAGGTATAGATCAATTGTGGCCCTAGTCACAGATACTACCATGAGATGCCTCTCAGTCATATAAAGTTCTACACTGGACTAGATAACAATGAATAATTCTTTGCCGGTCCAATGTCAGCCTAAATGCCATGGGTTATAGACTCGCGACTAGGTGGGTGAAACCTTTGTGTAAGCCAATTTGGTAGTCGGATATTAGAAGCCGAGAAGCTGAATGGACGTCAACTTTTCATCAGACCTGATGATAAAGGGAATTACCTTCTGCAAAGCTTAAGTGGAAATCCTGAAGTATGACCAACCGGAGGCACCAAATTTCACAAAAAGGGCACCGAGCCTAAGGCAACAGAATATTCGTGATTCTAGCCCCAATGGAGGGGATATATGGTGTGTGATTTTTCAATTCCTGGATTAGGGAGTATAAAATAGTCACCAGCCAATTACCAGTGGATAAATATTAGGAACATAACTGAGTGCATTAATTCGGTACCCAGATAATGGGAAAAGGATCTAATCTACAGCAAAGATGAACCCTTAACCGCACACCAGGAGATAAATGACTCTATTAATTAGTTGAATTAGTAGTACAAAATGCTGTTTATGTGTTGGTTTTTTTCTGAAGGTAACAGGTCAGTAGTTTTTTTTTTCCAATGGTATAGATGGTATAGTATTTTGACACCAACTCATTATTTTTAAAATGAGAGAATGGTAAAAGGTGTCAGAAACAAATGTTGATATGTTGGGTTCTATTTAATTAGATCTTTATTCGCCTTAATTATGAGGGAAAATGAAAGTAGACCCAATTTGTGGTTGTTGTGTTGTTTGTAATAACCTTGTTTTTTTCTGGGGTCACTGGGTACTATATTGTAACAATGCAATTAATTCCCATGCCTGTCTGATATATATATATGTAACTGCAGATCTTGATTCATACTTGAACTGTTTGTCCAAAATTTGTTGATGTGTACATCAAGTAAATGTGGTGTTCATCAGTGGTTGTATCTATGTTGTGAACAATCAATGTCTTCTAGCACTATAGTAAATTTTAAAGGGTGATAAGTGGGAATGGAGAAGTACTCATAAATACAGCTATGAACAGGAGTGAACTATTTTCCTCCTTGTGTTTATGGTAGAATTCCATGATCACCCTGCATTCTAACCAGTGACCAGAGAATCAATAAAAACCCCTAGACAACGTCACATAATATTCTCATAAATTGAAATCCACATCCCACAAAGGTCTGCCATTTAATTTAACTAGTAGAACAGTGTCTGACACGGCCCAGTATCCTTGACCAGATTTTCATGTTTTCCGGTCCAAAATAAATGTCGATCTTACCTCCAGAATAAATAGTCTTAAAATCTTCATCTATCTTGATGCCTGCTCCTGTCCATCTCGTTTCGAACATCCCTTAAATATTATTTTTTTTCTCTTTCCATTTATTGATTTATGTTCTCTAATTGTTCGTTGTCGTTTAACGTCCTAACATTCCATGTTGCTAATTTTAATGTCTCTGTCATTGTCTTGCGGTGATCAGTCTTTAGGAGAATCATAATGTACTAGGCACTTTTAAAGAGTATTTTGCCGTTGCTTTCCTCTATGGCAGTGACCATACAGGCCGGGTGACAGCAACCATTGTCTCTCGAAAGAGATCCTCTGCCTGCCGTTGCGAAACATGAGACCATAACCAACAAATATCTGTCGGCTGCCCTCAAAGTTTCATCCACCACCTGCCTTCTGTGGCTTCGTTTGAACACTTACAATAAATGAATACGAAATAACACCACATAGTCCACAGGAAAAGACTAAAACAGCGTCGTCCCGAAAAATAAACGCGTCACGTCGTCGCCATTTTACTTTCGAAAAAATCTAAATTAGCCAAAAAAAATGCTTGGGTTGAATGCGACGTCCTGTAATAGGTATGCGTTTAACAAAGCCCCGAAGCAGGTCGGTACAGGAGCGACAGCAGTGGGAATACGTTAGCAACAATCTGTGGTAAAAGTTACAACTCCGACAGCCACGGGAATACGTCAGCAACAATCTGTTTCAGAAGTTACAACTCCGGCAGCCTTGGGAATACGTCAGCAACAATATGTGGTAAAAGTTACAACTCCGACATCCACGGGAATACGTCAGCAGCAATCTGTGGTAAAAGTTACAACTTCGACAGCCATGGGAATACGTCAGCAACAATCTGTGGTAAAAGTTACAACTCCGACAGCCACGGGAATACGTCAGCAGCAATCTGTGGTAAAAGTTACAACTCCGACAGCCACGGGAATACGTCAGCAGCAATCTGTGGTAAAAGTTACAACTCTGACAGCCACGGGAATACGTCAGCAACAATCTATGGCAGAAGTTAAAATTCAGAGAGACAGACGTGCCTCAAACAGTCACGTCCTTTAGTAGATACCCAGCATTCATCTCGACATCTTCGCTTTGTTTGTTTGTTCACTGATGAAATCTTTGTAGCTGCAACGTTATGATTGATTATAGATTGTTGACACTTGGTGTATATTTTTTCTCTGATTGTAATCCACATGACAGCTCACTTAGTGAGTGTGACGTCATGAATCTGTCGAATATGTGTAAAAACAATTACCATGGTCATCTTTAATCACCCCAGGCTTCATGAATATACGTTCATCTCCCTAGTCTGTTCACAGTTTCAACAAGCATAAACCTTCCATGTAAGGATGCGTTGTGTCGTGTATGTTGTATGTACAACAATCTTGATGTCTCTGACTGTATCTTCCATCAATGGATGTATTGTGCGTTGTATATACACTATTCTCTTCGTGTCTCTGACTGAATCTTCCATGTATGGATGTGTTGTGTGTTGTATGTTGCATATTGTGTGTACAATGATCTCTTCGTGTCTCTGACTGTATCTTCCATGTTTGGATGTGTTATGCGTTGTATGTTGTATGTTGTGTGTACAATGATTCATTGATGTCTCTGACTGTATCTTCCATGTATGGGTGTGTTGTGTGTTGTATGTTGTGTGTACAATGACCTCTTGATGTCACTGACTGTATCTACTGCATGTTTACAGGTGTTCCCCCAAGCCTCGATCTACAGTTCCTCCCGTTGCTAGGTGACAGCCGCGTTCGTCCACCCAGAGTCACAGAATCGCAAACTCACTGGATCACAGCTTCCTATACTCAGAAACTCCACGGACTAACAAACATTGGAACTCACAGACTCGGGAACTCAAAAACTCACGGACTCACAAACTCACGGACTCACATACTCAAGGACTCACAAATTCACGGACTCACAAACTCACGGACTCACAAACACAAGGACTCACAAGCTCACGGACCCACAGACTCCACTATGTCTCCCTTCTGGTCCTGGCTGTCAAACAGAAAGAATGGCAATAAAAGAAATAAAAAAGCTAAACATAATCAGCCAGGTCATCGGCGTATCCAGACAGAGAACTTGTCTAGGAATACAGGGGCGTCCACATGGGGGGAACAAACGTGGGAACTGAGGGACACATATCCATTCACATCAGGTCCAACAAGGCATCATAGCACATCAAGAATACCCGATGTGCTTGGTGCTAGTTCCTCGCATGCAGCAGGAAGTGGTACAAGAGAAAGCAACCAATGGATCATAAGAGACCGGAAGGCAAGTGGTACATCACCAGGTACCAACATACTCCCCGTTTCAGACAAACACTCAGAAAATATGAAAACAATATATCCTCCCGAAGCTGTTTTACCCAAAGACTATCTCTCATCATATCATAACATGACTCCACCTACATCTGTGTTCATCATGGAGAGGCTACATGACAGCCCAACACCCCAGGCAGAGCGTCAGTTAGTCGCATTTCACCAACACCACAGTCCGGGCGTGAGAGGGCCACCAAGCAGACCTACCTCCTCACATTACCATCCAGATATAGATCAACCCCAGCCTCTAGATGGGGAAAATGGTGCTGGATATCTCATGAGAGAGAGACAGAACAGAGACATTGTTAATAATCATATGTTGCTTCATTCAATTCCCCGACAAGATGCGGCCGGATACGACTTCTCTCACAAGAGGTTTGAGTCACAAACGACACAGAGCGAACTTGCATTCATAAACAAGCGAAAGATAGACGGTGGACGAATGTCACAACCACAAACAGTGCACAATACATCGGCTTACCAGGAGGCCGAACACCAGATTCCTCAACCCAGTTCCCAAAACCCAGAACATTTTAGCGACAAGACTAACAGAATAGTTAGGCCTACGACCCAAGAGTCCACACACGACTTTGTGAAAAGCCCTGTCCAGAAATTATATCCTTGGCAAGAAATGTATGAGATTAGGCGATCAGGAGAAGGATTAAACCGTATTGTGTACAATTACATTCCAAAAGCTTTGGATCAGCAAGACTTGTCCAGTCTCCTGTGTGGAGGCAACATTGACCAACTGTCTTCTGCTGCAACCACAGACTTTAAGGCGAACTTGCTTAATGACAGAGCCAGATACCAACAACGGATGCGAGACTCCACCCACATCTATCCAGTCGGAGATATCCAGGAGCCACCAAAGCCAGATTATACTCATGGTTCCAGTACTCCAGATTACATCCACACATATCCATTAGTGCAAGAACCACCAATATCTGACTTTAATCACGGTTCTGTAACTCCAGATTACATCCAGAAATATAAATTGCGAGATATTCAAGATCCACCAAAGCCAGATAATAATCAGAGCTCTACAACTCCAGCTTACATCCAGAGATATTCGTTAATCCAAGAACCAGTCCCAGATTATAGTGACGGTGCTACAACCCCAGACCACACTCAACAACTATCGCCAGGTCATGCCCACAATCCACAAGCTAGTGAAAACTACCCAAGAAAGACCTCGAGCAGAACTGTCACACCGAAGTACAACGAGAACTTTAACCTGCTGTCTGTACAGAATACCAACAATCCAGGTCAGGAGATTCCGATGACAGGTAACACAGACATACCATCAAACAACAACCACCACTTCTACAGCGACACAAGCGCAAATAAAAAAGCTTCTTTAAAGTCACTTGAAGACGCTGAGTTACTGAAGCTTCGTGGTCGATTTTCGGGATTCAGCAAAGCACCATATGCCGATATTAAATCACGCAGCTACGGAGATGCCGGAAATGACGACAACAACGTTAATATTACATATATCTACAACGGCAGCTTCTCTGCAACAAGTGGTAGAATCAACACACGGTTTGACAGAAACGCCAGAATGGCAAGCGACACGGCACTAGATAACTACAACGAAGATGACATCAACTCTGCCCTCAACCAGCTAGATGATGCAACCATCAGCGAGACGGAGAGGGACCTCGTGAGGGAACTGGAGTGCATCTTCCAAACAGAGGGAGAGGTTTTGTACTAACTGAAACTGACAAATAACATTTGTGAGAATTGATGATATACAGTTGATGTTTTTATGTTATCATTCTACAGGTTATGATTGTATTGTGTTATGGTTAGACCTCTCTCTCTCTCTCTCTCTCTCTCTCTCTCTCTCTCTCTCTCTCTCTCTCTCGCCACCAATTCATCCACGACCTGGGATGGATGCTCCAAATCAATAATAAAACGCATTTATTCACTCCAGAAAAGGGCTGTCGGTTTAATTAATAGTAAAAATTTACCGACAATTCTAACCTACATGAAAGTCTTCAGTTACTGCTACTCCACAAACGCCTACTTTTTAATAAGGCAAAACTAACTCATAAAATCCTATTTCAAAATGCTCCCACACTACTTTTGGCAATGGTTTAAATATAACGCAAGACATAGAGAACGACTACACATACTTCATGTCCCTAAACCTAGGATAGATAGACTTATACAAACCAAGCTTAGCGTACTCTGCCGCACAGTTGTGGAAAGTCTTCCACAAAAAATCAAAGACACCACCAGTCACTGTACATACAGTCATAACCTGTTTGAACACTATCTCAGTACAGACTAAATGTCACCCATTAAAAAATAATAATAATCTCAAATGACAATTAGCATAATAAACATTCCCATATGCATGGTTATTTATAGGAAACCTTTGGCAATTATAATTGTCGTGTTAAAAACTGTGTTAGTGAGTCATGTAATTTTGATTATTTTCCATGCGTTTAAATGCATATTGTTCTGTTGTTGTCTAAGATTAGCTTAATTTGTGATGTATGAATGAAATAATGTATGAGAGCAGAGAGATGAGAAGGGCAAAATGTCGGACGGGATTGCATACCTAATTCTGAACCCTTTGAGAATAACTCTCTCTCTCTCTCTCTCTCTCTCCCTCTCTCTCTCTCTCTCTCTCTTTCTCTCTCCATCCACCCAGTTATCCAGCCGTCCATCCGTTGGTCCGTCAGTCTGTCTGTTTTCTTGTCTGTCTGACTGACTGACTGACTGACTGACTGACTGACTGACTGACTGTCTAAAAAAAATAATTGAAAATTATCTCAGACGACAACTAGACAATAAACATTCCCATATGTATGGCACCTTACACTTTCCCTAGGTATTTATAATGCCCATGTTAAGCATTGTCTCAGTGAGTCAAGTATTATTGATTATTTTTCATGCGTTTTAATTCTTATTGTTCTTTTGTTGTCTAAGATTAGTTTCATAAGTGATGTTGAATGAAATAACATATGAAAGGAAATAGAGAAGAAGGGCAGAATGTCAGGCGGGCCTGCGTGCCCAGTTCTTAACCCTTTGAAAATAAAGATTGTTCGTTCTGTCTGTCTGTCTGTCTGTCTGTCTGTCTGTCTGTCTGTCTGTCCTGTCTTTCTATCCTATCTGTCTATCCTGTCTGTCTGTCCTGTCTATGTTTTCTGTCTGTCCTGTCTATCTTGTCTGTCTGCCTACCCTGTCTATCCTGTCTGTCTATTATGTCTATCCTGTTTGTCTGTCATGTATATCCTGTATGTCTCTCCTGTCAGTGCTGTCTGTCCTGTCTGTCTATCCTGTCTGTCTGTTCTGTCTGTTCTTTCTGTCCTGTCTATCTATCATGTCTGTCTATCCTGTCTGTATATCCTGTCTGTCTCTCCTGTCTGCCTGTCCTGTCTCTCCTGTCTATCTAACATATCTGTCTATCTGTCCTGTCTATGGTGCCTGTCATCCTGTCTGTCTGTCCTGTCTATCCTGTATGTCTCGTTTGTCTGTCTGTCCTGTCTGTCTGCCTATCCTGTCTGTCCTATCTGCCTGTCCTGTCTGTTCTGTCTGTCCTGTCTATCCTATCTGTCCTGTCTAGACTGTCTGTAGACCATGCATTGCATCATGAGATCCAAGTTATGTGACCCACTCAGTACTAACTCCCAGACTATGTATTGCACGATTAGGTCCACTTTATGTGACCCACCCAGTACTAACGCCCATGAAAAAGTCCAAGTTATTTACCACCTGCAGGTGTGTTTATCAATCAATAAAGTTAATCACATCAAAACATATATAGCGCAATCATGTCAACAGAGATATACGGTGCTCTGATTTTATGAGGTGACCTGTAGTGGCAGACATTACACGTGGCAGATGCTAAGTAGCGTTAGAACAGAGACAACATAGACACTGCCCAGCATCGTCCAGTCCTGGTATTTGTTGGCCACGCGGATCATATAATCTCCCAGGGCTTCCTGTTCATTATGTGAGTCACACACTGCATCCTCTATGTTCTATACACTTCTGTATGTCACACATTCAATCTTCTATGTTCTATACATTTCTGTAAGCAACACAATAAATCTTCTGTGTTATGTACACTTCTGTATTTCACACATTATATCTTCTATACTTCTTTAAGTCACACATTAATTCTTCTATGTTCTATATACTTATCTATGTCACACATTGAGTCTTCTATGTTCTATACACTTATGTAAGTCACACATTTAATCTTCTATGTTATATACACTTCTGTAAGTCACATATTAAATCTTCTATGATTTTTACACATCTGGTAATCGAACAGCTTTTACTCCCTATAAACTATTTCCGATACCACTTGATGTCTTCGTCTTTTCTACATTTCATCCGTAACAATGAACATTACTTCTGTGACAATGAACATTACTTCCGTGACAATGAACATTTCCTCCGTGACAATGAACATTACTTCTGTGACAATGAACATTTCCTCCGTGACAATGAACATTTCCTCCGTGACAATGAACATTACTTCTGTGACAATGAACATTTCCTCCGTGACAATGAACATTTCCTCCGTGATAATGAACATTTCCTCCGTGACAAAGAACATTTCCTCTGTGACAATAATAATTTCATCCGTGACAGTAAACATTTCCTCCACGACGAAAAAACCTTTCCTCCGTGATAATGAACATTTTCTCAGTGACAATTAACATTATTTCCGTGATAATGAGCATTACTTCGGTGACAATGAACATTACTTCCGCGACAATGAACGTTACTTCCATCACAATGAACATTACTTCCGCGGCAATAAACAATTCCTCTGTGACAATGAACTGTTCCTCCGTGACAATGAACATTTCCTATGTGACAATGAACATTACTTCCGTGACAATGAATATTTCCTCTGTGACAATGAACATTTCCTCCGTGATAAAGACCATTACTTCAGTGACACTGAAAATTTTCTCCATGAAAACAAAAAACTTTTCCTCTGTGATAAAGAACATTTCCTGAGCAACAAAATACATTTTCTAGTTGACAATTAACATTTCCTCTATGAATATCAACACGTCGTCCGTGACAATGAACACTTTCTCCGTGACATTGAACAAATCCTCCGTGACAATAAATATTTCCTTAGTGCCAGAAAAAAATTACTTCCGTGAAAAAAAAAAAAAAAAAAATAACATTTTATTTGTGACAATGAACATTTCCCCGTGATAATTAACATGTCCTTTGTGACAATGAGCATTTCCTCCATGACAATGAACAATACTTCAATGACAATGAATATTTAATCTGTGTCAATGAACATTTCCTCGGTGACAATGTACATTACTTCCGTGACAATGAACATTTGCTCGTGAGTAGTAATGTAAGGTAATTACCCACTGCTTTTTAGAGTCCCAGACCGCTTGGGTCCCCGTGGGATAGGGTTAGGATTGTGATTTGAGTCTGAAGATGGGATTCTAAAGTAAATATGGCCGGTATATGGTCTGTAGAGGGTCGAAGTGGTTTATTCACTATCATCATACGGGTTACAAATGAAAACCTTAAAGAATAAAGATGGCCGATATTATTGTTTGTAATGGGTAGCGGTTATTAGTGGTCTGTAGAGGGTCGTAGTGGTTTATTCACTATCATCATACGAGTTACAAATGAAAACCTTAAAAAAGTAAAACAGCCTTAGTTGTTGCGGTTGGTGGCTGTCGCGTTGTCTATGTGGGCGTCTGCGTATGCGTGAGGTTGGTTGTGTGGGCGGTATGAGAGGAGTTGTCTACTTGCGGATGGTAGTGCGTGGTTGGTGGTTGTGGTTGGTGACTGTGTGAGAAAAAATGGTGAGACGTTGTCTACTTAACGCTACGTCAGCCGGTGGTACCGCGGGCAAAAGTCAACTTAGCATTTTTTTTAAATGTATGACGTTGTCTACAAAACGCCACGTCAGGTCTGTAGTGTCGTGTGCACAATGCATACAGTGTACAAATAGAAGGCATAGTTTGTGAGCAGTTGTTCTGTGTCAACCGTTAGTGTTACAACAAATATTTCACTGGAGGTAAATAGTCGTTTCCTAGTGTTGCCTTAGTGATCCGACAACCTTCGCCAGAGAGTTATTTGTGAAACAGGCTGGTGTGGCATACAGTACTAATATAACAGTACTCGCTTGTCGTTGTTCCTGTAGAACAATCTCAATCTGTGAAAACCATTTACAACTGTTCTAGGTGATGTCGGTATCTGATCTTTGATAAACAGTGAAACATATATTGTTTTATTGAGACCTGTGCTAAAACCACCGTCACAAACAGCTTTTTGGAATATTCATCATATTTGCGTCATTGGTATTAGTCCTCGCAAAATAAATATTTCGCGCTTACACCAGAACTTTTGTGCTTTTAAAAAGTGGTAGTGTGGAATTCTCGTCAGTGCTAGGTTCAAAGATTGATAAAACGTGACGGCACATAATCGAGAACAATACAGCGTAGCATTATTCAGACATTGTGGTAATAAAACCCCGTTGACAACATTAGAACCACACACCAATCCGTTTTGTTCTATCAATATGGCCAGTACTAGCCAATCTGTGTTCTTGTGTCCTACTTGTAAAAAATACTTCACTTAATCTAAACACATCACTCGCCACATTCGGACAATTCACAGCAATAAGGATGAAATATATGCCTGTCAGTTGTGTGATAATCTATTTAATAGGAAGGTTAACCCACAACAGAACATACGAACACATCACCAGACACTTATGGATACCACTAAACCTGATTTAGACGCGACAACTGCATCTACAACATCAAAGGCGATGAAACCACCATCATCATCACGCCAGATGAAAGCGACAACCGAAGAAAACATAGATAAATTCTGACACAGTCAGACATCAATATTCTTGACCAATTGATAGACGAGGAAGCGGACATCTTTGCAGCAGGGGAACCAGAGACATTACAAATCTCCCAACCGATATTCTACAAACATATAGAGAAAATTGGCAAACCATCAGGACACATTACACGATTAGCAAACATTTATCGACATAAACATTCTATATTAGGCCACGCACAAAACACCCTATCGACTGGACAGCCACCTTGTCTGAGATTTACCAACCTAAATTTTTAGGTTCAAGGTCAACTTTAGCCATCACTTACTGCTAAGACATAGAGAAACACACGACCTTAGATTCTATCAAGCTTCTTTTAACAATAGTTCAGTTTTAGAATTGCCAGCTCTAATCAATAATAGACATGACATTGACGCCTTCATCAAAACAGTACACGAACATGACATTCTTACCTACTCTGTACAACAATTTCCAGACACCACGTATACAATGGAGACAGTAGCTGCCATATGTTTTTACCGAGTGGTCTCGAGGTATGGTGTCCGCCTAGAGTGCTGGAGGTCCCGTGTTCAGGCCCCGAAGAGTACCGGGATTTATTTAAAAAATCCACCTGGACTTCCAATAATAAAATTTCCCCTGGTCACTGGGTAGTGAGATCGGACGCCCGTGTGCATTGTTGCGCACGTAAAAAATCTCTTGGCAGTTGGAAATCGAAAAATAGTAGCCTAACGGCACAGCCCGGGCAAAATTTCGAGTTAAAAATCTACCCAAAGTATTTCAGGATCCTCGCCGATGCAACGGAGTTCGTGAATTGAGCTGAGTTTCTCCAGACTCAGGTTTGAGTTAGGAGGAAAACGGAGCACTTATGGGTTAAACCGTGTGCCGTGATGTTGATCCAACGACTAAACTAAACTAAAATAAACTAAACTATATCCCGTAGTTCCCGATGGGTTGATATCTAGGTGACATGCCAACATACGTTACACAAAACGAGCCCATCAACATACTACATCGTGGCTCACACAACAAAATTTCGACAGATAACGTTTGCGTTTTTATTGTCGTATTGGTCAAATTTAATTTGTTCTATTAAAATGATAATAGTGTAAACAAGATTGTCTTATATGATGAACATTTGTATACTATATGTAGTATCGACTATCCAGTGTTCTCCTTGAATGTTGTTTTTTGTTTTACAAACCATTTATGTCATTGAATATGATTTGTAACTCACTGAGTGATTATTTTTTTTTTATGACTGTGATATATTGATATCACTAAACTGTTATGTTGAATATGTTGTGGACCCTATTGAAAAATTATCCCCACACACTTTTTTGGGGTGATAAAATAAAAATTAAAAAAAAATATTGAAACCAAGTTTGTGTGTGTGTGTTTTAGTGGCTTTTATTTATTGTGTAGCGGCGTTAGGTAACGAAAATGAACCGCCAGGTCAACCCATTAAGAGAATAAAACCAGCATCCAAAATACAATCGACGCATAAGAAACATCAACAAAAGCTGGGCCATTCGGATATTTTCTCATAAAGGTGTTAATTCATCCCAAGGCATGCGAGTATCTACATTCTGGTATGGATCTGTTTAGCGTGCCTCCCACCTAGACAGCCTTGGAAGAGGGACAGTTTGTAGAGATTCACCCTTTGGCCACGTTAGCCGGTGGGGCACCCATCGAGTTCTCCATCTCCGGTGTCGGAGAAGATTACACAGATTTGTTTAATAAAAGCAAATCCACACGCAAAATTCAGTCCGGCACAACTAGAAGTAGTGTATGGACTACGCTTGAGGTCAAAGTGAGCGAGCACCAAAAAAAAAAAAAATAACAACAACACTTCCCAACAACTTCCCAATGGCGACGACCTACCGCCCCACAGCCAAAGTCGGTCCTATAAATTATTTTTTGCATAGTTTGTTTTCTTAAGTAAACGTGTCTCTGAACGACACTCTTATTTCACCGAGTGAAAATACGTATCCGTACCGGGCCTAATGGAAGCTCTTCTGAATTTTGGCGAAGAGGCCAAAAAGAGTCATCTGACATCAGCTCTATACTATCAAGATACTCCTTTGTATATGACTGACACGAAGGGTGATACCAATAAAGGTCTAGCGGAAAGAAGTTCTTTAGCCAGCTATAGTGTGGAGATGGATATGATGGGACAACTACATTCCGAGATTCTCAGTCAGAAAAGGTACATGTTTAATGGCGTCGATATCAAAGGCAGACTAACTATCAAAATAAAAATCCGTCTTTAATTTTATTGCTACAGATGTAAACGGTGGGTCCAAAAGTGTCATTGCTTACGCCACATTCTTGGTGAAGAAAGCTAAGTTAAATCCAGCTATATCTCTGGCTCATGTAAAAGCCTTATTGAGATCCAATGCCAAGTATCCTTTTAAAAGAGTCGTATTAAAAAAAAAAACTTTTCTATCCCAAAAGGTATGTTTTCCCACACACAAGATAACCTCTTCCTCAGTCAGACGCCAACCAGGTTGGTGATCGGTTAAGTGAACACTTCCTGTTTCAACGGCGTGCTTAACACAAACCCCTTCATATTCCGTAATTACTAATTGAACTATTTTGAGATGGCCGCAATGTAACAGACAACACCCTTAATCATGAATTATGTCAAGAGTCAGTACGCGAGATCTTTCCATGGTACCAATTTGACCCTCGGTCGGGAATGGTATCGATTATGAAAGTTTTAGTCACGGGTACGCTTTTCACGTTTTTGATCTGACTCCCAGCGTATTAGATGGGGAGCAATCTTAATTGGCGAAATCTGGCCCACTGTCACTAGAACTTAAGTTTGCCGTTATAATGGATGCACCTCTACAACTCATCGTATATGTGGAACTCGACTCGGTCCTAGAAGTTTCGAAGACGAGACAAGTGCTAACATATTACGTAGCATAATGGATTCGCAACAACTACGGCAATTACTCATGTCTGACCTGTTTATTCGACGCCTTCCGCTAGTCAACGTATGCGATACGGACCAATTGCCTAGACGCATTGACAGAACACAACCGGCCGCTTTGATCGTCGATACTGACACCAGTGCTTACTCTGGATCACATTGGATTGCCCTATATTTCGATGGCCTAGGTCAGTTTAAATATTTCGATTCACTTGGCTTGCCACCATTACACGCCGACATTATCCCCTTTATACGACGAAACTCGGACAAACCGCCTGTGTACAACACCCATATGTTACAAGACATTAATAACGCCACTTGTAGTCTGTATGTCTAGTATTACGTGGTGATGAAATGCCGTCGGGCCGAGTATGTCACTATCCTGCAACCATTTAGATGCAGGTAACACGTGAACGACCATCTCGTGTTTCGATTGATTACCCCGTGGTTAAAAAAGACAAGTCCAGACATGTTTAAAACCACTCGATAAACTCAACCTTATAAGAGGAAACGAGCTGTCCACGCTTGTGTTTCGTGTCTAAAACGATCAAGATGCCTACAGCCAACTGGATTTTCATGTCAAGAACTGCCGAAATACCCAGATCGCAAGCCAATGTTTGAAACCGGCGACAGTTTCTCAGGACAGAGGAACGCCAACACTCCATCTACGCCAGTATTGTGGTGAATCTGAGATGAAATACCCTTCCAAGGTGAGGATTACACTCACGAGAGTAGAGTTCGAATCTCTCCTTTCAATGAAGGATGACCTTCTAACTGATTTTGATAAACTAACTTATGGTTATCAACCACCCGAGCTGTCTGGTAAAGACCAATCTACCTACAAGCAAGACCAGTCTACAAATGCCAGCAATCGAGACATGCCACTTAAAAAAATTTAGACATCTTTTTAAATAACCAAGCCCCTCTGATCCCTTTGGGTCGTAAACGAAACCAGCTTTAGATGTTGTAACTTAATTGATGTTGTCTACCAATAAAAGTCATGTGAAAATGTTAATTTGTTTGTTTGTTTTCTTTAATTACATGTCCACTGTTGTTAGATTTCGAAATCAGCTAGATTACATCCTGATTAGCAAACGGTTTAGATTAATCTTGTATCTTTTGTTCCATTACGTCCATGCCTCTGTACTTGTGTGTTTGTGTATTCGTTCTTGTGGGATATTTTACAAGTCAATGTGTCTTTGTTCGTGTGTCTTGTGTGTGTGTGTGTGTGTGTGTGTGTGTGTGTGTGTGTGTGTGTGTGTGTTTGTGTGTATTTGTGTGTATTTGTCGCTGTTCATGTCTCTCCGACAAGAAAAGAAAAGAAGAGGAGAACATCATAAAAACAATGAAAACAAGACACTATAACACAAAAAAAACTTGGTTTCAATATTTTGTGTTATTTTTATTTTATCACCGAAAAATGTGTGGGGATAATTTGTCAATAGGGTCCACAACATATTCAACAAAACAGTTTAGTGATATTAATATATCACAGTCATAAAAAATAATAACTCAGTGAGTTACAAATCATAATTAATGACATAAATAGTTTATAGAAAAAATATAACATTCAAGGAGAACACTAAATAGTCGATACTACATGTAGTATACAAATGTTCATCACATAAGACCATCTTGTTTACACTATTGTAATTTTAATAGAACACATTATATTTGACCAATACGACAATAAAAACGCAAAAGTTATCTGTGTAAATTTTGTTGTGTGAGCCACGATGTAGTATGTTGATGGGCTGGTTTTGTGTAACATATGTTGGCATGTCACCTAGACATCAACCTATCGGTAACTCGGGGATATGAAAGAGGTAAAAACATATGGCAGCCACTGTCTCCATTGTATACTTGGTGTCTGGAAATTGTGGTACAGAGTAGGTAAGAATGTCATGTTCGTGTACTGTTTTGATGAAGGCGTCAATGTCATGTCTATTATTGATTAGAGCTGGCAATTCTAAAACAGAACTGTTGTTAAAAGAAGCGTGATAGATTCTAAGGTCGTGTGTTTCTCTATGCCTTAGCAGTAAGTGATGGCTAAAGTTGACCTTGAACCTAGAAATATAAGTTGTTAAAATCTTAGACAAGGTAGCTGTCCAGTCAATAGGGTGTTTTGTCTCTGGCCTAATATAGAATGTTTTTGTCGATAAATGTTTGCTAATCTTGTAATGTGTCCTGATGGTTTGCCAATTTTCTCTATATGTTTGTAGAATATCGGTTGGTTGATTTTGTAGTGTCTCTGGTTCCCCTGCTGCAAAGATGTCCGCTTCCTCGTCTATCAATTGGTCAAGAATATTGATGTCTGGCTGTGTCTGAATTTAGCTGTTTCTTCGGTTGCCGTATTCATCTGGCGTGATGATGGTGGTGGTTTCATCGCCTTTGATGTTGTAGATGCAGTTGTCGCGTCTAATTCTCGTCTAGTGGTATCCATAAGTGTCTGGTGATGTGTTCGTATGTGCTGTTGTAGGTTAACCTTCCTAGTAAATGGATTATCACACAACTGACAGGCATATATTTCACCCTTATTGCTGTGAATTGTCCGAATGTTGCAAGTGATGTGTTTAGATGAAGTGAAGGATTTTTCACAAGTAGGACACACGAACACAGATTTGCTAGTACTGGCCATATTGATAGAACAAAACGGAGTGGTATGTGGTTCTAATGTGGTCAACCGGGTGTTATTACCACAATTTCAGAATAATGCCACACAGTATTGTTCTCGATTATGTGCTGTCACGTTTTATCAATCTTTGAACTAAGCACTGGCGAATATTCTTCATTATCACTTTTTAAAAACGCAAAAGTTCTGGTGTAAGCGCGAAATATTTATTTTGCGAGGACTAAATATCAATGACGCAAATATGATGAATATTCCAAAAAGCTGTTTGTGACGGTGGTTTTAGTACAGGTCTCAATAAAACAATATATGTTTCACTGTTTATCAAAGATCAGATACCGACATCACCTAGAACAGTTGTAAATGGTTTTCACAGATTGAGATTGTTCTACAGGAACAACCAACAACAAGCGAGTACTGTTATATTAGTACTGTATGCCACACCAGCCTGTTTCACAAATAACTCTCTGGCGAAGGTTGTCGGTTCACCAAGTAAACACTAGGAAACGACTATTTACCTCCCGTGAAATATTTGTTGTAACTGTCGTAGCACTCCCTGGGGTGAGGGGAACCTGCTATCACACTTTCACAACGGGATGTCGTTAGCCCTGGGACCTAGATGACCTCAGTCCACAAAACCCCTTCAGCCCTTGGATCACTATCGCCCTCGCTATCAACTAAGGGACGTTACCACTTTCAATCCTCGTCCTGAAAATATGACACAACTCTGGTATCTAACTATGTAAACAAGATGGTGTATTATACATGATGAATGAGGATGATGATGAGAACTCCGAGAAAGGCCTCACTGTATCTAGGTGAGACAAGATAGGAATGTGCACAAGCAGTCTCATGGCAGAGTTATCATCATCGAGACAGGCTAAGAGGATCACGCTAAGGTCAACTCGAGTACCGCCTCACCGCGTGTATCCAGCTTCCTGCCAGGTCTTGTCTTCTCGAAGATGACAGGACGGTGACTGGGTCGCCTCAAGTGTATCTGGAACCTTGTGTCTGGGATGACCTGAAAGACCGGCTCACCCTATTGAACAGATATGTACCAAAGTCTCTGGTGTGGCTGGGGACCTGTAATCATCTGATGTACCCCTGCAAGGTAACACGTAGACTGCTGGACAGGGGAGAGTTCTCTGTTTCCCTATATTCTGGATAAAGTCACGTGAGTCACTGGAGGAGGAACTCTCCAGTACAATCATACACATACGCCTGAGTGGCTGGGCACTTGATGAAGTGTACTGAAGTTCAGTAACTTGTGGTGGCTCTGTAGATAGTCTGCACATCTTGGACAAGGCTTGACAAGTGTACTTGCCTTGGGTGGAAGATCATTAACCAAATAACAATCAAAACCATCATGTCAGGTTCTGTTACGTGACATTTCGCTGGCAGAGTTGTAGCTGGTGGCATACTCCGATGTAGACTCTCGGGTTAGGTACAATCGGACATCATAGCGGTGCTCAAGGAATGCTCAAAACTTCTCTTGTGTTGGTCCATCTCACTTTACCCGTCATCGGACCTTCATGTAGCTCTCATGAGGGTAGAACCTGGGGAAGAATAACACTCGTGAAAGTAGTGTTACTCAAGCTTACCTTCAGCGCATACACTCCTACTCATAGTCTCTCAGCAGGCGGATCCTTCCCCTAAAGATGTCGACTCTCTCATTGGCTGCTCGCATCTACACAGGATGAACTGGGCCTAGGGCTGTACCGGTAGCTGACTGAACGCCGTCATCTTCTCCGGACTGAAGTAGAGGTGGGCCCAAAGATTCTGTCCCCTGTCGCTGAGAGGTTGTCCTATCCTGCAGACTGCTACATAACATATAGGGTTAGTGAGTTATTGATACTTATAATAAGCAGACTGGCCCTGAAGGAGGGCCGAAGGCATCATATCTGCAACCCCCTCCCAGTTATCCGCCAGAGATTATATCGTACCGTGCCGCAGGTACAATATCCAATAGATCCAGTAAATATACAGGGTGATCCCCCTGTAGCAGAAATCCACACCCCGTTCTCCCCTACCTGGTTCCAGGTCGGGGCATTTAAAACGGTGTCCTGTTCCATAGGAACAATCCTGTCGCAACGGTCACTTCTTCCTTTATCAACCTCTCTGGAATCCACTATACATTAAGCTGGTATTCCGTCGAGGGATACTAATTAAAAGACAGATGTGAGGCAAGCCAAGAAGAAAGCCAGTGGTCAACTCACCACGTGACACGAAGTTCGACTCCCGATACGACCTTGAAACGACCTCTGAGGTTTCGGTCGACCGGTGCATTCTATTCGTCTTACTCGCCCGAGTTAATCGATATATGTAACACGCTATACACGATGCTACTTCTTAATCTACTTCCGGTGGCGCTACGGATAACGGTTGTGCCACACCGACCTTGCCGATGCTCGATTTCATAAAGTTGGCCATGTGTGAACTCAAATTACAGGTCTCGTTTCCCTGACCCCGAGTTGCCTGATCTACAGTGGCTGTGAATAAGCCACGCGCTGCTAATCTTATAAATATCTTGGCAGTAAAAAGCTGGTAAACACGCGTTTGCAACAGGCTTAAATTACAGGTTTAAAACACAAGCCTACAACAGTTCACACCTGACCTACTTTCTTGCGACGGTCAGTACATGCGTCCTAACTCTCTCGCGTTACGAAACACCGACACAGCAGTACTTTAAAGAAAAAAGATGTACACGTACCTTCACACAAACAGGCCAACAGTTGATATGAGAGCTGTGGGCAGTTCACTAGGACATGATGTCGAAGGTCTCTAAAACTCATCAAGACATGTGTCGTCCCGCTCTCCATTACCAGTCACAGGGCCATACCTCCGTCTGTCTGCCTGAGAGTTCAGCTTGCAACTGACTCTTTGTGTGCTGGACGTACCAATGTGGCTGCGCACCAGACTTGCGCAATCCGCAGTGTCGGAAATCAGTTTCCGACAACCGGCTTCTGGATTCTTCTACAAGGGCGAGGAATCGCTATGGTCGGGGATGAGTTATTTACTGGTGGTTTCCCCTCGACCAGTAATTTTCCACCAGGCTGCCCGATGTCTCCACGGACATTTCGCCAAGCTCACAAACGATGCCTTCTATTTATACACTGTCTGCGTTGTGCACACGACACTACAGTCATGACGTGGCGTTTAGTAGACAATGTCTCACCATTTTTTTCTCACACAGCCACCAACCACAACCACCAACCGCATCTACCAATCGCAAGTAGACAAATTCTCTCATGCCGCCCACACAACCAACGTCACGTATGCGCAGACGCCCACATATATACGCCACAGGCACCAACCGCAACAACAAAGCCTGTTTTACTTTTTCAAGGTTTTCATTTGTAACTCGTATGATGATAGTGAATAAACCACTACGACCCTCTACAGACCACTAATAACGGCTACCCACTGCAAACATTTATATAGGCGATCTTTACTCTTTAAGGTTTTCATTTGTAACCCGTATGATGATAGTGAATAAACCACTACGACCCTCTACAGACAGAATACCGGCCATATTTACTTATCAATCTCCTCTTCAGACTCAAATCACAACCCTAACCCTATC
This sequence comes from Cepaea hortensis, assembly GCA_963921405.1. Taxonomy (NCBI): domain Eukaryota; kingdom Metazoa; phylum Mollusca; class Gastropoda; order Stylommatophora; family Helicidae; genus Cepaea; species Cepaea hortensis. Next base: position 85,315,455 of record OY992876.1, read on the forward strand.
CCACGGGGACCCAAGCGGTCTGGGACTCTAAAAAGCAGTGGGTAATTACCTTACATTACTACTCACGAGCAAATGTTAATTGTCACGGAAGTAATGTACATTGTCACGGAGGAAATGTTCATTGTCACAGATTAAATATTCATTGCCATTGAAGTATTGTTCATTGTAACGGGGGAATGTTCATTGTCACGAATAAAATGTTTGTTTTATTTTATTTTCACGGAAGTAATTTTTTTCTGGCACTAAGGAAATATTTATTGTCACGGAGGATTTGATAAATGTCACGGAGAAAGTGTTCATTGTCACGGACGACATATTGATATTCGCAGAGAAAATGTTAGTTGTCAACGAGAAAATTTTTTTTCTTTTGCGGAGGATATGTACTTTGTCACAGAGGAAATGTTTTTTGTCATGGAGAAAATGTTCATTGTCACTGAAGTAATGGTCTTTATCATGGATAAAATGTTCATTGTCACAGAGGAGATGTTCATTGTCACGGAAGTAATATTCATTGTCACTAAGGAAATGTTCATTGCCACGGAGGAACAGTTCATCGTCACAGAGGAATTGTTCATTGTCGCGGAAGTAATGTTCATTGTCATGGAAGTAACGTTCATTGTCACGGAAGTAATGTTCACTTTCACCGAAGTTCATTATCACGAAGGAAAGGTTTTTGTCGTGGAGGAAATGTTTACTGTCTCGGAGGAAATGTTTATTGTCGCGGATGAAATTATTATTGTCTCGAAGGAAATGTTCTTTGTCACGGAGGAAATGTTCATTGTCACGGAGGAAATGTTCGTTGTCACGGAAGTAATGTTCATTGTCACAGAAGTAATTTCATTGTCACGGAGGAAATGTTCATTGTCATAGAAGTAATGTTCATTGTCACGGAAGAAATATTTATTGTCACGCAAGTAATGTTCATTGTTACGGATGAAATGTAGAAAAGACGAAGAAATCCCGTGTATCAGAAATAGTTTATAGGGAATAGAAGCTGTTCGATTACCAGATGTGTAGAAAACATAGAAGATTTAATATGTGACTTACAGAAGTGTATAGAACATAGAAGATTAAATGTGTGACTAACAGCGGCATTCCGGTTGATAGAGGAGACTACTGCAACACACGCTGTGTTCATTACGGATTCAAAGAATATGCTTAGCAAGGCGGAGAAAGGAATGTTTCGTGTGAAATGGCTCTCGTCGCTTCAGAGGTCACAGATTGTGAGAATTGTTTGGATATTTTGCCCTGGCCATGCGTGTGTACGGGGGAATGAACAGGCTGATAGGCTAGCAGGGAATGCACCTCTTGGTGGTATCTTATCTATGGACAAGGGGGAGGTGGTCGTACGCTTGTGGGACCAGGTGGAGAAGGCGGAGGAACAGATTGAGAACCCATGTGTGGAAAGAATGAGATTGCGGGGGATCGGCAGGGGTTCTGGAAGAATCTCAAAACTGAGAGGGAATACCAGGAGAACTTTTAATCAGATAGCGGTGGGAACGCTTAGTAGTATGACTCTTCCCTGGCTGTTGAATGAGGGGACGGAGCACGTATGGGAATGTCCTGAGTGCAGTGATGTCGGTTCTTAACTCAACTCAACTGAATACGTGTGACTTACATAAGTGTATAGAACATAGACGAATTAATGTGTGACTTACAGAAGTATAGAAGATATAATGGTTGAAATACAGAAGTGTACATAACATAGATTTATTGTGTTGCTTACAGAAATGTATAGAATAGTCATCTGCGTAGTTTTGCCGCTGTTTATAACATAAAGTCGCTTAAAAATCGACAAGGTCGACTTAATTGCACCGGGTTTTAATCCCATATGACTCGATCTCTTTCCGCAGCGCGGAAAGCGTAGCACAAAGCACGAACTCTGTAGCTCTAGCGACGACCCACAGGAGTCTTCGAAAAATTTCATTTGTGAACCGAAGGACGCAGACCGGAATAGAACCCACAACCTTCGGAGCCCGAGTCAATCGGCTTGACCACTTCGCCACAAAGATTCCTATAGCCTGTTTATAACATGTCGGCTGAAAGTATTAGGCCATTTGACCACAAGTTTCACGCAAGTGGTTCTCTGCTAGATATCTTTTGTTGATGTATGTTAGCTATCAGTAAAATAATGACACAATCAACGGTCGACTTGAAACAAGTTTACAGCAAGATGTTGAATATGGTGTTGACTATTATTAGTCCCTACAAGTTCCCAGCGGCCAATAACTAAAGGTTGTCTCAACTAGTAATTTAATTAGACAAACAACAAGATGTGTTATTCACGATTCTAGAATGCAGTATCAAGCCCGAACACGTGTTCCCAGTTTTTGGTTCAATTGCTGATGAACTCTTTGACGATAATTTCATCAACTATGGGATAATAATGTGGCTTTTTATACTTGGTATGCGTCAGGTTTAGCATCTGGTTGATAATTCTTACAATGCAGATGTGAATGTCAAAGACATGGAAAACCGCTTTGCTACATTTGTAGGCACGTATATGACTGATAAACTACATCCTTGGATGCTAAGATAACAAGATGGATTGCGTAATTTCTACACTTGGCTGCAAGCAACAGTTGAATAAACACATAACTAAAACTTACAACTCCGTATTTCACTTCGTTCTAGTGAGTGTGAGCGCGCTTGAGTATTTCTTTACCACCAACAGCAAATAGACAACGCTTTTCATACACCCACGTAACCAACGTCACGCATGCGCAGACGCCTACACAGGCAACACCACAACCACCAACCGCAACTATCAATATTTTTTTTTTACTTTTTAAGGTTTTCATTTGTAACCCGTATGATGATAGTGTTTACACCAATACAACCCTCGACAAATAACTAATATCTGCTACCCACCCCTTAACAACGAAAGACACTAAGCCATACCCACTTCTTCTTCAGCGTTCAGAGCCATTGAGGTTCTTTGCTGCAGATACAATCCGTCTCCATTCGTCTCTCTGGTTGACCTTCTCTTGCCAGTCGTTGATTCCAAGTGCTTGTAGGTCTGTATATATATATATATATATATATATATATATATATATATATATATATATATATATATATATATATATATATATATATATATATATATATATATTATCTCTCCACCGTCTTCTTGGTCTACCTCGGGGTCTACTGTCATTTATTTCCTGAGTGTGAGCGAGTTTTGTTTCCTTTTTATCTTCCATTCTTTCTATATGCCCCAGCCATTGTAGTCTATTAGCCTTCATGATACCTGTGATTAGCGGGGAATTAAACAGACAATAAATGTCTTTAAATATTGAGCACAACCCACTACTGGCAACGCCGATCGTATTCTGGTATGAACCTAAGGCCTATCCAAGATTAATCTTGAGCATAGCCTACGATGGGTAGCGTTGTGATGTTCTGTTGTGATAATTTGGTGTGTCCAGTGTGTGCCGCGTGGTTACACACCCGCTTCACACGCGTGATCCGGGACTGTTTCCGGATCCGGTCAAGGATATGCACTACTGATGAGCTCAAACGAGGGCGGAACTCGAGTATAGTGCTTCCATATTGACGTGGATAGGCCTTAGGTTCATACCAGAATACGATCGGCGTTGCCAGTAGTGGGTTGTGCTCAATATTTAAATTTCAAATCCCGAAAAAACCACATAATCAATAAATGTCTTTGTTACTTCTTCTTTTCCACTCTCCACTTTGTGTATCATAAAGGGGTCCAAAGATGCGTCTTAAAACTTTGTTCTCAAAGGTTTGTAACAGGGCTTCGTCTCCTTCGTACACCAGGTTTCAGAGCCATACAGCACAGCTGGTCTGATCAGTGGTTTGTATATTGTGATTTTGGTGTTACGGGATAGCGCATTTGATTTTAGTAGATGTTGTAGTGCATAGTATATCTTATTTCCAGAATTGACTCTAGTTTGTATTTCTTCCCTTATGATGTTGGAGCAGTTGAAGATTGTACCCAGGTATTTGTATGTGTCAGTTCTTTTAATGGTCATATTATCTATTTGTATATGGCCAGAGTTTTTAGCCATTCCTTCTCTTGAAATTACCATATATTCTGTCTTATATTGGTTGATAACCAGTCCCATCTGTTGGGCATTTTTCTTTAAGTGAGTTAATATTTCTAATGTCGGTTGTTCATTTCCCCCTATAATATCTATATCATCTGCATAACCAAGCAGCTTGGATGTTCCTCCAATATCACATTCCCCCTTTACCTTCTTTACCACTTTCTCTAGAGCCAGATTGAAGAGTAGCGACGATTGTTTCAAGCCAGATGTTATTTTGAAAGGGTCTGATTTCCTGCCTTTATATGTTACTATATTATAAGTATCTTCAATGCATAGTCTGGTCATGTTGATTAACTTCCTTGGTATTCCAAATTCCTGCATAGCATTCCATAGACTATTCCTATGGACACTATCATAAGCCTTTTTAAAATACACAAAATTGTTATGGAGAACTCTTTTATATTCCCAATTTTTCTCGGTTATTTGTCATAAGATAAATATATGATCTATTGTTGATCTGTTTTGTCTAAAACCCGCCTGGTAGTCATCTAATATGTCTTCTGAATATGGTTTTAGTCTATTTAGTAATACTGCGGATATTATCTTATAGCTTGTGGACAGTAGTGGTATTCCTCTATAATTTTCACATTGGAACTTGTCTCCTTTCTTAAAGATAGGTATCAATAATGACTCTTTCCAGTCATGGGGTATTTCTTCTGTCCTCCAGATTTTTATTATGAGTTCGTATAGCTTTATATGTAATGTATGGCCACCTGCCATACCCATTATAAACAATAATATCGACCATCATTACTTTTTAAGGTTTTCATTTGTAACCCATAATATGATAGTGAATAAACCACTACGACCCTCTACTGACCATATGCCGGCCATATTTACTTATGAATCTTCTCTTCAGACTCAATTCACAACCCTAACCCTAAACCACGGGGACCCTTGCGGTTGGGGACCCTAAAAAGCAGTGTGTAATTACCTTACATTACTACTCTCGTGACAAAGAACATTACTTTCGTGACAATGAAAATTACTTCTGTGACAATGAACATTACTTCCGTGACAATGAACATGTCCTCTGTGATAATAAACATTGCCACTGTGACAAAGAACATTGCGTCTGTGACAATGGATATTTCTCCGGGACAAAGAGCATTTCCCCCGTGACAAAGACGATTTCCTCCGTGACAAAACACTTTCTCAATGACAATGAACATTTCCTCCGTGGCAATCAACATTTTCTCGTGATAAAAAACATGTCCTCTGTGACAATAAACATTTCCTCCGTGACAATGATCATTTCTTACGTGACAAGGAACATATACTCCGTGACAAAGATCATTTCATCTGCGACAAAGAACATTTTCTTATCGGCAATGAACATTTCTCCCATGACAATGAACATTTCCTCAGTGACAATGAACATTTCTTCCGTGACAAGGAACATTACTTTCGTAACAATGAACATGTCCTCCGTGATAACGGACATTTCCACCGTGATAAGGAACAATTCCTCCGTGACAAAGAACACTTTCTCATTCACAATGAAAGTTTCATTGACAATAAACATTTCCTCATTGACAATGAACAGTTCTTCCGTGATGATGAAGAGTTCCTCCGTAAGAATAAACCTTTCTCTCGTTGACACATAAACATTTTCTCATTGACAATGAAAATATCCTCCCATTCAATACACACTTTCTCAATGCCAATGAACATTTCCTCCGTGACAATAAACATTTCCTGCCATACAATAACTATTTTATTATTGACAATGAATATTTCCTCCTTGACAATAAATGTTTCCTACTATCATTGACAGTAAACGTTTCTTTCAACACAATCAACATCTCCTCCCACAACAATGAACATCTGCCACACAATGAACATCTCCTTCCAAACAATCAACATCTCCTTCCAAACAATCAACATCTCTTCTCACACAAACATATCCTTCCACACAATAAACATCTGCTCTCACACAAACATCTACTTCTGCACAATGAACGTCTCCTCCCACACAATGAACTTCTCCTTCCACACAATGAACGTCTCCTTCCACACAATGAACATCCCCTGCCACACTTCTTCTTCTTCTTCTTCTTCTTCTTCTTCTTCTTCTTCTTCTTCTTCTTCTTCTTCTTCTTCTTCTTCTTCTTCTTCTTCTTCTTCCTCCTCCTCCTCCTCCTTCTCCTCTTCTTCCTCCTCTTCCTCTTTCTTCTTCTTCTTCTTCTTCTTCTTCTTCTTCTTCTTCTTCTTCTTCTTCTTCTTCTTCTTCTTCTTCTTCTTCTTCTTCTTCTTCTTCTTTCATCCGGAGACTTTTTTTCGGACGTAATTGCGTTGTGCCAGTTTACAGCAGAGCTGCGTACTTGCGCCGTTAGGCCGAAACATCCGACTTCTGTGGGCATTTGTTGATCGGGTTAACCTTCCCTGGGATTTCTTAGGACGTTTGACTCTCACTGTTGTGGTGTCATCCCCCATCCCAGCTGGCCCATTTAGAACAGCCGACGACATCCTGGTCAGCCCTCAAGGGAAAGCAGGGGCAGACCATGGGCATTCCCCGCCATCCAAGGAGTCTTGCACATGGCTGCTTAGCCTCACTTCGGTATATTCAGCCTTCCATTCACCACAGACTGTTCCTCCGGAAACCAGAAGAATGCAGTCTGCAGATGACACCCACACAATGAGCTTTTGATTCGGACTTTCCATGTAATGGATTTGCTAGCCAAGCAATATTCCATTTCATGCATCTGAGACGCTTTTGCTACCAGCATACCTGTGATATGAAGTGAGGCAGTCTAAGTACTTCTTCGTGCACCTTTAGACGTCAATCTGAATGTAGTTAAAGTAAGCTGTTGTCAACTTGAGCTTGTCCATAAATGATGCCGTGCGGGCCAAAATATCCTTCTCTGTTCTGCATATATATGCAGCAAATGTTTAGCTGTCATTTTACCAGTTCCACAATTACAATGATCGGTATCTCCTATCTTTAGTTTATTGAACAATTGGTATTTCAGCCTGTTATGTCCTGTGCGGAGTTTGAAGATTACAACTTGTTCACTTCGGTAGAGTTTGTAATATGCATCATCTTTCTGGTGGCCTGGATGCTCTGATTCCCATGTGGTTCTATAATAACATTTTATAAATATCTTTGCCTCATTATAGGTTATGTCTATGTCAGGTTGTGGTAGTCGTCCACCCTCTTTTGCTAGTCTGTCAGCCTCTTCATTTCCAGGTATACTGCAATGTGATGGGATCCACTCTATTACAACATTTTTTGGATTTCTGACATAGTCCATGGAATGCGGCTCTTAGGTCTGCTATTTCTGTGCTGTTTTTGCTCTTCAGTATTGAGACAGCTGACTTTGCATCTGTGAAGATAGCTATTTGCTCCTCTCTATTTTCCTCCATCAAGAGCATTTCTGCTGCAATTTTCAAAGCCTCTACCTCTGCTTTGAAGTTACTTGAAAATTTTCGAGTTGCCACTGACTTTTTTTTCCCACTCCACTTTTTAAATTTAGGAGAATTCCTTCTCCTCCGTTTTCTATTGAATATTTGGCTGATCCATCTGTATATGCTTGGGTCCAATTGCTACTTGGGTAATGTTCTTTTATTTAGTTTAGGGCTATTTTTCTTATTTCTGTGTCATTCTGAGTGTTCTTTTTCTCAATACCATGAATGTTTTCTATCATCTCAGGCAGTTGCTGCTGTCTCCAAGCTGGGAACTTGTGTGCATTGTAAATGGGTTTAACTGTTGATATGTTAAGTATAGGATCTGCCCTAATCTTTCGTTTTGTGGTTTCTACAAAGTTACTACGCTTCAGTCTTCCCTTTCCAAAACCATTAAACCTTTTATAAATGGGGTGGTCTGTCAATCTTCTGAATTTTTCTGCTTGTTGTTGGGCTCTAATATCTCTTATATCCTGCATTGGTTGTAAACAAGTGATCTTTTTCACGTTCGTTAATAGGCGTTGTCATCAGGCTTCCAATTATGATCCGCACTCCTTGATTTTGGACTCTACTTATTTTGTTAAAATTTGACTAAGCTGCTGTTGCCCAAGCAGCGATGCCATATTCCAGTACTGGCCTCACCCGTCCTGTGTATAACTTCTTGAGAGCTTTCTCATCTGCTCCCCACGTTGTACCAGCAAGCTTTTTCATGATTGCGATTCTTTGCCTTGCTCTTGTTCCATTTTTCTCAACCTGTGTCTTCCATGTCAGGCGACGATCAAAGGTACCTCCTAGATAGTTTGGATTTTCTTCATGGCGCAATATTTTTCCATTCAATACCAGCTTAGGGTGCAGTGTTTTATTTGAGAGAGAGAGAGAACACTGTGCATGTTGTTTTCTTCTCACTCATCTTCACTTGCCATGATTTTGACCAGTCGTCTAGCGCTAATAGGACTTGCTGTATTCTGTTGTTAGCTGTACTAGTATATTCTTCAGATGTCCATAAGGCTAAGTCATCTACAAAGGAGGATGTGTGTACTTTGGCTGGAAAATTTTCCGTGATGTCATTTATATATGCTAGGGATAATGTGGTGAACTCCTCTTCTGGGGACACCTTGCTCCAACAGCATCTTTTTGCTGGTGTGGCCTTGTACTTTTGTCCTGGCAGTTCTGTTCTCAAGGTAGTGGCTGATAAATTTGCACATTTTCCCACAAACATGCATTTTTTGCAGTTTTACTTTCAGTCCTTCCTTCCATACTTTATCAAATGCTTTTTCTAAATCTATCCAGAACGCTAGTGTGTGCTTTTTCTCTTGGAAGGCGTCCTCTATTTCCTGAGCTATATGGGTTATTTGATCTTCAGTGGATCTGTACCTTTTGAATCCTGCTTGGTATGGTGTTAAGTGTAGGTTTTCTTCCAAAATCATGTTAGCCTGCCATTGATAATACGTTGCATTAATTTTCCTACACAGCTAAGTAGACTGATAGGTCGATAGCCATTTGGTTCTTCCAGGTCTTTTCCTTTCTTTTGGACTGGTATTAGTATAGTTTCCTTCCATGCCTGTGTGACTATTCCTCTCTTCCAGCTGTAATTTAGGACTGCTAGTAGTTTCTTTTTTGCTTTAGTGCCTAGAACTATTAGCATTTCATTTGTAATTCCGCCCTTTCCTGATGATTTCTTCTTATTTAGGGTATTCATGGCCTGCTCCATTTCTTCCATTTTCAGATTTGCCATCACATATTCTGCTGCTGTCTCTTTATTACTATGATGTGTCTGTTTATCTTTGATTGCTTTCTTCTGTTCGGTTGTAATATCAATGTGGTTTGCACTAGCATAGTATTTCATTAGTGCATTTGCAGCCTTTTGTCCTGTAAGCAAGGCATTTCCTTGTTTAACTGTTATTTGTTTTTTTCTGAATCCTTCATTGTTCATGGCTTTCACCAGTTTCCATAGTTTGTTTCAATCCCTGTCAAAAGTTCAGGTTTTCTGTTTTTCCCCTCCAACAATCTCTTGTTGTTTGATTTACTGTTCTTTTATATTTTGTTGAGATGGCTTTGAGACAGTTGGCATCCTTAACTTTGTCCTCCAAAATTTTTAGTTCTTAAGTCCAGTATGGTTTGTAATTTTTCCTCGCTCCTCTTGGAATGGACTCAGTGGCCGCCTGTATTATTGCTTTGTTTAGACTTTCCACCATTTGTTTCATGTTGCCATGTTGTGTATTTATATTTTCACAATATTTGTCTGTTAGTATGGCAAATTTGTCCCAATCCGCCCGTTTGTAATTCCAAGAGGCAAAGGCTTTTTCCCCTGTGGAACATACTCCATATTCATTATAAGCTTGATTGGTCTGTGGTCACTACCTGCTAATTGGTCAAGCACATGGCGATCGATTTTGTGGAGGATGTCTCCTGTGCAGAAAGCTAAGTCTGGAGTAGAAGTGGTAAACCATCTTCTAGAGTAGGAGCTCGGTGTGTCGTCCACTTCGTTGAGTAGATGGAGATTTGAGTCTATTTCCCAGTCCTCCACATCATCTCCTCTTTTGTCAGTATCTGGGTATCCCCATCATGAACTGATTAAGTTACGTTGCACTGCTTTGTCAAGCCTGTGGCTCAGTACATCGGATTTCGACAAGCATTATTCGGGGTGCTTTCCCTAGCCTTTGTCTATCCCCAGTCTACATACAAGGCAGCAGGTTTGTGTGTCTCTTCGTCTGGTTCCTCTCCCTTGACGTGTCCGATATGGGTGACCCTACCAGTAGCTGTGCTACCGTCAGCATAGCTCTTGGGGTCATTGGAACACACACGCCCCTCTACCTCGCCACGGTGGACACACGGCAGAGGGGTCCTGCCAGACAATGAACATCTCCTCCTACACAATGAAGATCTGCTCTCACACAAACATCTCCTTAAACACAATGAATATCTGCTGTGACACAAACATCTCCTTGTACACAGTGACCATTTCCTCCCACACAATGAACATCTTCTTCCACACAATGATCATCTCCTTCCACATAATGAACATCTTTTTCCATACAATGAACATCTCCTCCCACACAATGAACATCTTCAACCACACAATGTACATCCCCTTCCACACAACGAACATCGCCTTCCACATAATGAATAGTTTAGTTTAGTTTAGTCGATGGATCAACATCAAGGCACACGGGTGTAACCCATAAGTGCTCCGTTCTCCTCCTAACTAAAACCTGAGTTTGGAGAAACTCAGCTCAGTGCACGAACACCATAGCACACGGCGAAGATCCTGAAATACTTTGGGTAGATTCTTTTAACTCAAAATTTTTCCCGGGCAGCGCCGTAAGGCTACTCTTTTTCGATTTCCAACTGCCAAGAGATTTTTTTTCGTGCGCAGCAGTACACACGGGCGTCTGATCTCATTACCCAGAGACCAGGGGAAATGTTATTACTAGAAGTCCACGTGAAAAAAAACCCGGTTCTCACCGGGGCTTGAACCCTGGACCTCCAGCACTTGAGGGAAACACCATACCTCGAGACCACGCAACCCCCTACATAATGAATATCTGCTCTCACACAAACATCTCCTTCCACACAATGAACATCTCCCTCCACACAATGAACATTTCATTCCACACAATGAACATCTCCTCCCACACACATATCTCCTTCCACACGATGGACATTTCATTCAACACAATGAACATCTCCTTCCACACAATGAACATCTGCTCTGACACAAACATCTCTTTCTACATCATGAATATCTGCTCTCTCACAAAGACCACCTTCCACACAATATATTTGAACATCTCCTCTCAGACAATTAACATTTTCCAGTACTTACCTGACGAGGCTGAGTCGAGCCAATGTGGTGTAAAGAACCTGACACCCAGAGAAGACAACACATTCCCATATATTTAGAGCTGCACATGTAGCAAGATCACATGTAACAAGATCACATGTAACAAGATCACATGTCACAAGATCATATGCAACAAGATCAAATGTCACAAAATCACATGTAACAAGCTCACATGTCACACGATCACAAGATCACATGGTACATTTCAGATACTACAAGATCACATCTACCAGATCACTTGTTACAATTCACATATTACAAGATCACATGTCACAAGATAACATGTAACAAGATCACATGCAACAAGATCATATGTAACAAGATCACATGTCACAAGATCACATGTAACAAGCTCACGTGTCACAAGATCACATGTAACAAGATCACATGTAACAAGATCACATGTAACAAGATCACATGTCACAAGATCACATATCACAAGATCACATGTAACAAGCTCACGTGTCATAAGATCACATGTAACAAGATCACATATAACAAGATCACGTGTAATAAGATTACATGTAACAAGATCACATGTAACAAGATCATATGTAACAAGATCACATGTCACAAGATCACATGTCAAAAGATCACATGTAACAAGATCACGTCACACGATCCCAAGTTCACATGTGTCATCGTCTTGCTCTTATCTAGGTAACTGAACTTGGGTTCATACAGGCAACAATAAATCTGTTCGCTATGAGATCGAATATTTATTGTATTTACATATACAGTATGCGTTGGCGCAGTGGGTAAACAGACCCGCGCTATATTACATATCACAGATAGTGAACATCAGACACATAGGTATCATACAACAGTCTAGCAAACTATCTAGCCTATGTCTATATATCTATTGATATCTATAGAGTCCCTCAAAGGCAGGCCCTGTTGCCTCTCTCAAGTCCGTCCGTCCTCTGCCGGTCCACACGTGTCCCAATCCGACACGGGTGGTAACTCTGTCCGAGTTCCTCGTGGACCCCGCAATAGGCGGGCCACATCAGTGTCCACGGAACCCTGGACTCAATGACCAGCCCTTCTAGAAGGCTCTAGATTACTCGGGCTCTGAGTGACTCTCTTCTATCCCTTGGGCTGGAGTTGTAGCCCTCTAAATAATATCTCTAAAGGTGAGGTGGTGACAGGATTCCCCCTTCTCCCCTGATGACGTTTTGTTATAGGGTAATTAGATATGTTCTAATTCTGTCACCGAATCACATAAAGTTGGTGTTTGTGGTTTGGTGGGCAGTAACCTGGTAACCTACATAGTGGCATTAAAACTCATGTATTCTCCCATACACCACTTCTCTGATTTGGTAAAGAGATCACTTTGTCTCCTGTGTCCTTAACAATGCTTATCAGACCGAAGTTACGTGACGTTTTAGTAGTTGTATTTACAACCCGCCCTTCTCATAGTACCCAACTGGTACCCAGACAATTAACCTCTGTATTAAAGAGAGTTAACAAGACCGAAGTCCTGGCTAATTAAGTACACTTTCAAATCTTGATTTGTGTGTGCATTTCAATACACTTTTACTCTCGTATGTTGTATAATGCTAAATATGTAGTTACCTTGTTATTTTATCCCCCTCAGACTACATGTGTCCCTGTTGGCTTGTTAGTGTGTTGACTAATAAGTTGCTGTTTCTAATAAAGTGAATGTATTTTAAATTGATAGTGTTGAGTTTTAAGTTTTGTGTAAAGTGTATGCTGAATGTGTGGCTTATGTCCAAGCGTCACGAGTTGGGATAACCTCAATCATGAAATACATGATCAGGCATTCCAAGTAGTGGTGCTTAGATGTATCCTAACTGCTAAACTAAGTATATTAATCTAACTACTATGCTAAGTATATTAAACTAACTACTAAACATGTATTCACAATTTAGACAAGTCATGCAATTTTACATGAAAGACGCAGACAAATTAAAATAAATACGTTTTGCGTACAATTTTTCCGCCAAGTGTATCGTTCTCTCATTTAATCCATTCACGCAGTCATTCACTCACCTTTCATTCAAAATAGTATTTGGTTAAAATATATAATTAAAGTTGAGGTAAGTGTTATTGCCCTTAGAAAAAATGGACTAGGCGATATTTGCCCTTTAAGAAAATACGTACTTCTTGTACGATGACTCAAAAATGGGTTATAATTTACACAGAGACAATTGTATAGGACGGTTCTTTAGCCTATGAATAGCACCGCCTGTAATATTAACTTAGAATATGTACAAATTACAGGTTAACACATTTTATATACATCATTAATGCAAATATAATACATATTTAGTAATTAACTAATTAAATAATTAAATCCAACGATGATGTGCGCGTTGTCCTCCTGTTGTTAGCGTGTTATGCCATGAATGTTAAAGTTAGTATGGCTGTCTCTTGAGTGTTGTAGTCGATGTCGTTCTGTTTCGGCTGTTTGTAAAGTTTCGTAGTAACAGCAAGTATGGAATGTTCTCAATGTCCCATATAACGTGTTCTTACAGAATTCGGAGTCAGTTCACTGGTTGATCTTATTGGTTGACACACAGTTAACGTTTCTTGCTGGAATCGTTCTAGAGCTTGGGCACTTGATAGTATAGCTCTTAAAGTATAGTTCTTAATGTATAGCTCTTCAAGTATCATGTTCGTGGGTGTCGTAATTAACTTAATCACTGAGAGTACTCTAGCAGGTGTAGAGTTACACTGTTATATGCAACCGACTAAAAGTATCACAGTTTATAGTATGGCTAATGGTCGATGTGATAAGAGTCATTCTACTGGCGCATTTATCTGCCGTGATAATAGGTCAGCCATAATGTTATCGGTGCCCTTGATATGGCGTATTTCAAAGTCGAAATCCTGAAGTAGAAGACACCATCTTTGTAGCCGATGGTTTTTAGGCGACCCATGGTTCAGGACCAATAATGGCGAACTGTCCGTGAGGACCACAAAGTGACTACCCAAGAGGAACTTAGATAATCTCAATATACAAAACAGTAAGCTTAAAGCCTCCAATTCCACTGTGGTATAACGTGTCTCTGCCTTCTTTAGTTTGCGGCTCACGTAGAGAATCGGGTGTCTCACTCCATCCATTTCCTGCATTAAACATCCTCCTATTGCGATAGCGCTCGCATCTGTGGTCAAAATAAAGGGTAAATTTATGTTGGGTAATCGTAAGACTGGTGGATTAGAAAAAATATGTTTCAATCTACACATTGCATCATCTAAGCTGGTACTTTTACAAATTTTTGATGGATGATTTTTAGTTAACATATCAGAAAAGACTGAGGTGAGTTCTGCCCAATGTGGAATGAATTTAGAATAATAGTTAATAAGACCTAGTAAACTTCTAATTTGTTTCTTTGCGGTAGGCACTTCTAGATTAAGAATCTTAGAAACAATTTTATCATCTGTCAACAATTTACCTTCAGAAATTCTATGACCAAGGAAGTCTATTTGTGTATAGCCTAATTCAACCTTGGAAGGTTTGATAGTAAGTCCAAAAAGAGAGATTTAGTTGAAGACTTGTTTGAGGGTAAGTAGGTGAGAAGTCATATCAGAAGAATGGACGCATATATCATCAATATAGGCTACTACATTTTTAATTCCGTGTAATAACAATCTTGTTAGTCTCACAAATGTGGCCGGTGCGTTCTTGAGGCCAAACGGAAGATATAGCCATTTGTACAAACCGAGAGGTGTTGCGATTGCTGTTATATGTCTACAAGAAGGGTGTAGTGGAACTTGCCAATATCCTTTCGCTAAATCGGTCTTGGAAAATAAGGATGATTGAGCCATATTTAAGATAAGATCTTCACAGCTGTTCATTGGCTCTGCATCCGTTGTTGTTCTTGTATTTAATACTCTATAGTCGATGCACAAGCGGATTGTCTGGTCCTTATTTTTCACCAGAACAATCGGTGAAGAATATTGAGACATCGATTTTTGAATAATGCCATTCTTCTCTAAATCTAAAATTTCTTTATCTAAATTAGATCTGTAATGGAGAGGAATAGAATATGGTCTACATTTGACCGGTCTCAGATCTGTCAGCACAATTGAATGTGTTAATTTATCAGTGCGTCCAGGTTTGTTAGAAAAGATAGATTTATACTTGTCAAGGATAGTCAAAATGTCTTATCGCTGTTGTTGTGTCACAGTGTCAGAGATATGTATGTCATTTATACTTCCGTCGTCAGTCATGATTGGTACAGGGATTTCAGTGTTGTCCACGTCTGTCTGATTTATCACAGATGCTACTGTTTGTAAATTGTCTTCAATGTCATTGTCGTCGTCGTTGAGATCAATCGTTGTCAATATGTCGTCAAATTTGTCGTCGTTGTCGATATCACAGATTGTCGGTAATGTCCATATGTCTTCGTCGTTTTCGTCGTCGTAAGAGTGTGTCGTTAACGATGCTTCGTTTGTCGGGGTGTCATTTCGTTGGGAAATTGTCGTTTCGTCTCCGTCACCAGTTAGTTGAGTCAGTTCATTTGTCTCATTGTCCTGTCTAGCATAATATGGTTTCAACATATTTACATGGAATATTTTCAGCTTTCCATTTAATGAGATTTCGTAATCTACTTCTGAAATTCTTCTAATGATCTTAAAAGGTCCCTGCCAAGAGGTTGACAGTAAATCTCTTTTGTCAGGTAAGAGTAGTAAAATATCCTGACCTGGATTTAGCACAATTGTTTTTGCACCTCTGTTGGCGTACTGCCTGTATTTAAAACCTTTCTCCTGTAGTGATGTTCTGGCCAATATACAGGAACGTATGACTTTGTCTCTGGTATCAGTGACCAAATCATAGGTAGAAATGGGAAGTTGGATATCTACAGGTTGTGATATGATCTCTTTATAAATGGTGAGAGGTCCTCTTGGGTTCGCTCCATACATCAATTCGAAGGGAGAGAACCCTGTACTTGATTGTGGGACTTCTCTATATGCGAACAGCACCGTTGGGAGAAGTATGTCCCAATCGGCTGGATTTTCAGCTGTCACTTTAGATAGCATATGTTTCAGGTCCCCATTTAGTTTCTCGCAGATACCATTTGCGGCCGGTCGATAGGGACTGGTGAAGCACTGCTTGATGCCTAGTAACTTAGTTACTGATTGGGTGGCATTCGATATGAACTGGGTTCCTCTATCAGAAATGATTTTCTCCGGGAAGCCAAAACGGGAGAAAATATTTAATAATATGTCCGTCACATCCTTAGAGGAGATAGATCTTAATGGCAGCATTTCGGGCCATCTCGTACATACATCCACAAGAGTAAAAATATATCTATTCCCTTTATTTGAAATGTGATTCAACGGACCTACTAGGTCAACTGCCACGATTTGGAAAGGCCTCGAGGCAGTTGTCGTTGATTGGACTTCTGCTGTAGGGTTTTTTCCCTTTTTCACCAGTTTCTGACATATATCACAAGATCTACAAAAGGCTTTTATATCTTGGCAAAACTTTGGCCAATAAAACTGGGTCAGGACCCTAGCCCTGGTCTTTTCATACCCCATATGACCTCCAAAAGGGGAGTCATGGGCTATTTTTAGAACTTTGTCTCGATGTGCTTGTGGTAACACTATTTGCTGTATCGTGGTCTGCTTTGTTGTGTAAAATCTAGTTAAGATATTGTTCTGTAGCCTAAATGTCCACGATGCGATCTTTGTTAGTTTTGGTTTTAGTCCTACTAACTTAAAGTATGGTGACAGAGTAGGATCTGCTTTCTGTTCGTTCCCAAAATTAGTGTTATTTGCGTTTGGTGCTATTATTTCTAATGATTCCTGCAGTTGGTCAGTGTTGGTTTTATGGGTTGTCTGTCGTGTTATTGCATTTGTGTGTTGTGTGTTTTGTTGCACATCTCCAGGCTCGGTACTTGGTAGATCGGTAGCATCCTCAATTCGAGGTTTTAATTTGGTCGTATCGCTCACAGATTCGACCGCCCCTGCATTGTACACCTCGGTGAATTCTTTCTGAATTACCTCAGTGGTTGTCTCCCTTGGTCTTTTGGCAGATTGAGACAAGCATGAATGGTGTTTCTCTATAGCATCGCTGTTTGTGGGGTGGATACCGTTTTTATGCTCCCACTCTCTGATTTCCTTCTCAGAGCATGCTCGTATGTTGGGCAAATCCCCAAGTATAATATCAGCGACTGGATTTTCAAGGATAGCGCACAATACTTGTCCTGATATGAACGGTGTTCGAATTTCGACCAGAGCAAGGGGGTATTTCTCTATAGTACCTGAGAATGTGCGACAAGTCACATGTTTGTCTGTGTAGTCTTTAGTGTCTATTAATGTTTTCTTAATGCCACAGAGCGTTGCGCCGGAATCGCGAATTAATGTGCACTTTTTGTTGTTTACAAACCCTGTAGAAAAAACTAGCTTGCCTGTAGATGACAAAGCAGCGTTGGCTGTTTCATTTGAAATAGGGATAGTGTGGCCACATAGTAATGTTGTGTCAAGTTGGAACTTCGTACAGGTGTTACACTTACTGTCTGTAATGGTGTCAATAATTTGTACAGCATTTCCAAGCTCGCTTTCATTGTCGTGTTGATTATCACAATCATTAAGTGATTCAATCTCTTCGTCTGACGACGTTTCCACTAGTGCTGCATTGGCCTGTTTCAATAACTTTCGGCCATCACAAAAGCGACTATAGTGGCCAAAACTGCGGCAAAAAAAACATTTGACCGCTCTCTGGTAAGCATTGCGCTTGGTCTTCTGCTTCTCCACCATCATCTTGAGGTGGTGAGGATAGTTCGGCGATTTGTCGCACATAGAGTAACTGTCGTGATTCAAACCGCAATACTGGCATTTAACTAGTTTACTGACATTGGAGCGAGGTTTGAATTTACTCTCTGTTTGTCTGGAGTATTTGGTGTTCACTACTGCTGCTGCTGTATCGTTATGACTTATGTTTAGCTGAAAAATGTCTCTATTTGCTGTGAAAAATGCATTCCCCTTGGACTCGATTTCCTGAATACTTTTACAGTCCATCTGTTTTAAGAACTTGGCAAAAGGTGTGGGGATGGTGCTAACTATTTTGTCTATAATAATAAGCTCTTTAAGTTTGTCATGGCTATTGTTGGTTTTAGCCGAGTTGATCCATTTTGTGCACACGTCTTGGACTGTACTGACATAATCTATAAAGGTTTGGTTTGGTTGTGGTGATAATTTGGCAAATTGTTGTTGATAACCTGCAGTATCTAAAGAAAAATGTTGGAGAATGCGTTGTTTTAAGTAATCATAGTCTTTTCGCATTTCCTGTGGTACTGTCTCTATTACTTTTAGTGGTTCAAGAGCTAAGTTTCTCATTAGAATAAATGCCCAATCTGATTTAATGATCTTATGGTAGGCCATGAGACACTCAAAATTTTCCAAGTAGGCGCTGATGGAATCTCCAGAGCAGAACGCCTTCACGAGGCCTTTATACTTATTATATTTTTGTTCTTCCTCTTTGCTTCTTAGCTTATTTATCGATATTTCTGCGTTGGACTCAATTTCCATTTGTTTTAGTTTCACTTGTGTATCAGCATTCAATTACCGGCTTCGTGGCCGAGGGGTTAGCAGCTTTCTCCGCTAACCCCGAATACTCTCGTCACTTGACGCGACGAGAATTAGCAGTGGTTCGAATCGCAAAAGTGACTTATGAGAGTATGGAGCCGGTCGCTCAGAAAGTCGTGGCGTGCTGATGAGCGTAATCTAGCCTAGGAATCAACATACAGCTGAAAGATGCTGGTGTTGACCGCAATATCCTGAAACAGGATGGAAACGCGGAAAAAAAAAAAAAAAAAAAAAAAAAAAAAAAAAAAAAAAATCAGCATTCAATTGGGCTTGCTTGGCCGTTGCGTCGAGCTCCATTTGTAATTTCTTTTCTGCTGCCTGCATTTTCTTTTCTTCAGCCTCCATCTGCATCTGCATTTTCTTTTTTTCTGCCTCCATCTGCATCTGCATTTTCTTTCCTTCGGCCTCCATTTGCAATTTCTTTTCCTCTCGTTCTATCGCTCTTTCTTCACGGGCAATGTTTTCTGCGTGCGTTTTCTGTGCCCATTCTGACAGTTTCTCTTCTTTATAACCTAATTTTATTCCTTGCTCGGTGCACTTATCTAAGCTAGACATTTTGTGTTTTACTTGTTTGTAATGTTTATAGAGTTAAATACTTTAGAAAAAATGTTGTGTAGTCGAAAATTTGGTTAACTCCCTTAATTATTAATGTGTAAATCAAAATGCAAGGTTATGTTGGTGACAAGGTCATGAATATGCAACCAAATCAATATGAAACAACATAATACATTGATGAAAGATGAGAAGTACAGCTTAGAGTTACAATGGGTATGACATGAAACTTAGCTTTCAATCAGAGAACTCGATGTTGTCTTGTACTCTCGTCCCTGTTGGAACAGTTACATGGGTTGCACGCGGCACTATTTGCGGAACAATCTGCTCGTAGAGTGAGAAAACATTAGTAACGGTCAAAACATGTCACAGTCATGTCAAAAATAGTTTACAGAATAACAATAATGAGGCACACTGCTTAGGCACTGCTGAGATGCTGCTGAGGGACTCAGATTAATTCTATTTTATCGCTAGATAGCTACTAATTTTTGTAAACTTGTAAAGTTAACAATGTTTTTGATTTAAACAAATTAATGTGATATGATCAATTAAGTAATTTTACATGGCAATTAATAGCTCTTTCACAATAGATTTTATGCCAAAACCGGAAAACTATCCCCCAAAAAGCCTGTCATCGTCTTGCTCTTATCTAGGTAACTGAACTTGGGTTCATACAGGCAACAATAAATCTGTTCGCTATGAGATCGAATATTTATTGTATTTACATATACAGTATGCGTTGGCGCAGTGGGTAAACAGACCCGCGCTATATTACATATCACAGATAGTGAACATCAGACACATAGGTATCATACAACAGTCTAGCAAACTATCTAGCCTATGTCTATATATCTATTGATATCTATAGAGTCCCTCAAAGGCAGGCCCTGTTGCCTCTCTCAAGTCCGTCCGTCCTCTGCCGGTCCACACGTGTCCCAATCCGACACGGGTGGTAACTCTGTCCGAGTTCCTCGTGGACCCCGCAATAGGCGGGCCACATCAGTGTCCACGGAACCCTGGACTCAATGACCAGTCCTTCTAGAAGGCTCTAGATTACTCGGGCTCTGAGTGACTCTCTTCTATCCCTTGGGCTGGAGTTGTAGCCCTCTAAATAATATCTCTAAAGGTGAGGCGGTGACAACATGGTAATTTCACATACTACAAGATCAGATTTACTAGATCACTTGTTACAATTCACATTTTACTCATCCTCAAGATCAATCGCTGCAGCAAAGATTTCAATGCCTGCGTTGAAACCTTCATAGACGTCATGTGCAAAAAGTGCTGCATTGGTTAAGGTGTCTCTTTTTGGACAGGGTAGGTGGGAAAACACCTTGCTTCTCTATCTGGCTTGATATTTTCGTGGCAATTAACTTCTCCAGCAGCTTGCCTATTGCATTCTGCATGGTTATTACACGATATCCCAAATTTTTTGTGGTCTTTGCCAGGCTTCGGCAAGGGAATCAGATAGCTGTGTAACCACTATCCCTTTATGTTAGCGCTCCCGGGGGGGGGGACGGGGGAATAGATGCAGGAGGAGGAGGAGCAGGAGGAGCAGGAGGAGGAGAATCAGAGCTTATCCAGGCATGCTTATAGTCTTTGCTTTCAGATTGACTCGTCGCGATATGTGGAGAATCATTGCAAGGATGATGGCGTTGGTGGTTGCCCTAGGGGCGGTCAAGGGGACACTGGTACCCGAGCTACCCGAGTTCGCTGTCAGGTTTTACCGCACTTTTGGGCAAGGTAGCAGCAACATTGTCGTTTCACCTTACAGGTAAGTTTCTCTCATTAGATCATGGGCCACACCTTACAAGTAACTGTCTCTCATTAGATCACGGGTTACAGGTTGAATTACCAGTTTTAAACGAGGCTCGGATTGATTGATGTACGAGTCACTGATTTATTGATGTATAAGTCTTGTACGAGATAGATTCATCGATGTAAAAGACTGAGATTGATCGATGTTCGAGGCTGAGATTGATCGATGTACGAGACTGAGATTTATCGATGTACGAGACTGAGATTAATTGATATACGTGGCTTGTAAGAGATGCTGACAGATGTAAGTTTTCTTTACGCGCCCGCTTGACAGATGTAAGTTGTGTACATGTGACTGGTTGACGTGGAAGCTTTGAACACGCACCTGTCTGTCTGTCTGTCTGTCTGTCTAGCCCACCGTAGGCTAGATTTTGAAACCTGTGAGATTGAGTATGTATGGTTTGAGGTTAAGCTTCAAAATCGCATACTCCTAGTAGTTGGCTATCTTTATCGAAACCTCAGTGCAGGAAATATCTGGTATGAAAAATTCACCACCATGATGGATGTAGTCTTTAGTAATGCTAGAGAAATAATACTGCTAGGTGACTTCAATATAGACACTAACAAATCAAACAAAACATGGGAAAACATAATAGAGTCATATAACCTCCAACAATTAGTCAAACAAGCCACTAGAATAACAAAATCATCTGCAACACTTATAGATCATATTTATACTACGTGTGCTGACAACATCACAGAATGTACTGTACCTATTAATGCAATGAGCGATCACTACCCAGTACGTTGCACGTGGTAGAAAAGAGGTACCAAAACTCCCAAACACAAACATATAAGTATAAAATATAGAAATTACAAAAACTTCAATCAAGATGCCTTTTTACAAGACTTGCTCAACTCATCTCTGGACTATGTTTACCAGCTTTCTGACTCAGATGATGCCCTGGACCACTGGCTGAAGACCTTTCTAAGCGTATTTGATAAGCATGTTCCATTTAAGGAAGTTCGTGGTAAACATCCCACTAAGTCCCTGTGGATCACACAGGAGGTAGTTGAACTTATGAGAAACCGGGACAGGGCACATACAAATAGAGATCTAACTATGTACCGTAGTCTGAGAAACAAAGTTCAATATGTTATTCGAAAGGAAAAGAAAAACTATTTTAAGAACTTAATAATAGATACTACCAACACTAAAGATATATGGAAAGCAATTAATACCTTGACAAAAAAAAAAAAACAGAAATCATCACAATCTTTTTAGTTTTTTTTATTTAGTTATCAGTTGGGGTATCTTCGTTGCACTCCGGACATGTCCATAGGTGCTCAGATCCTCCCCCCAGCATATGCATCAGCGTCCGGTGGCTAATAGTGCCAGTTCTGTGTTAGTTGACGAGGCGCTTTGTTTTCCCGATGTACCTCTCGCGTCTGGCTGTGCCGATTCTTACTCCCAGGTCTTTCATCCTGGAAAGCGATGTGGAATCACTGGCGTCAAAGTCCTCTGTTCTCGCCATATCTTTAAGGGCGTTAATAACATCGGCACGATCCATGGGCTGGCCATCTACAGGGGGTGCAGAGCCAGCCAATTTATCAGCTCGTTCATTTCCCTCGACTCCCGCATGTCCCGGGACGAAGATGAAGGTGACTTTGCGGACAACAGACTTCCGCAGCGACTCAGTCCACTGTCTACGTACAGATCCATCTTCGACCTTCTGAATCATGCTCATTGAATCACTTAGTACACACACGTTGGTATAATGCTGTGATTCCAGCCATATGAAAGCCTGTGTAACTGCCATCACCTCCATCGTCATGCTGCTCGTGGTCATAGAGTGGGCACCACTGGATTCTTGAACGGTTCGGCCCGCTGAACGGGCTGTAAATGCCCACGCACTTCTCTGCTGCTTTAAAACAGATCCATCTGTATAGATGAGCACTTCGGGGCTATCTGAGTGATCATAGATGAGCGCGTTAACCTCTGCATTGACAGCGGCAGGGTTCTGCTCTCTGCACCGTCTGTCGAGTGTGATAATGCAGGAGAAGGTACACTTAAAAGCTGGAGGCACCGGCACCCATTCCTTGCCGGGGTTGATACTGGTAAGACTGCAGACCTGTCCGACGACATCTTCCGCCCGACCCATCCATGATTTGCCCCTCTTTAGCCTGTCACCCTTTTCTCTGAATACTACGTCATGCAGAGGGTGCTGCTCATCTGCACTTATTTTTAAGTATGCACGAGCTCTCCAGATCTTGATCCTGTGTTCCATTGTCGGGAAGTCAAGGAGGTATCTCATTGCTACACAGCTGGTGTCTCTCGTGCAGCCCAAAATGATGCGCATGGCTTCGTTTTGTACCTTTTCAAGTCTTCCAATCTGTGTAGGGCTGACAGTGAGGATGGCCAGGGCATACTCGATGCGTGAAAGCAGAAGTCCTTGGAACAGAAGTAATAGCAGTCTTTGCTCGATATTGGCAGTCGCCATGACTCTCATTGCTGCCAAACCTTTCCGAGCCTTCGTTATGACATAATCGACATGATCTCTGAAGGACAGGCTACGATCAAGCCTCACGCCAAGATATGTCATTGACTGGGTTCTACTCAGAATGCTCCCATCCATTCTTACTGCCGGCAGGTCTGTTTTCACAATATGGTTGTTTAGTGAGAACCATGTAACCGTTGCCTTTGCAGGGTTGACAAGGGCATCGGCATCAGCACACCATGAGGAAATTCGATCTAGTTCGCCCTGCATATAGTTGGCAACCGCCTGTCTATCTCGACCCTGTCGATACACGAGGATGTCGTCAACGAATGATAGAGTCCTACCCCTCCCATCCAACTGTTGTTCAGTGATCGGCACCGTATACACGTTGAATAGTACTGGTGACAGTGGTGAACCCTGCGGCAATCCTGGACATATCGTTATCGGCTCAGAAGACCAACTCCCGCATCTTAGCACCACCTTCCTTTGGAGTAGAACTGCAGCTATCCATCGTACAAGGTGAGGGTGCACTTTCAGTCTGAGGAGGGTTTGCATCAAGTGCTCGAAAGATACTCTGTTATATGCGTCCTCTAAGTCTATGGCGGCCGCACATGTCTCTTCTTTGACCTGAAATCCTTCGTAAATATCTTGAGCAAAGACCGCCGCATTCAGCCATGACTCTTTGTTGCGTCTGTATCCTCCAAGTGTGGGCGGGAAGCAGCCGAGCTGTTCCAAGTCCCAAGCAAGTCTGTGTGCTACAATTTTCTCCAGTAGCTTGCCAACAGTATTCTGCATCGTAATGATTCTGTAGCCGCTTATCTTGGAGTGGTCTTTGTTCGGTTTTGGCAGCGGCAGCAAGTAGCTGTGTAGCCATTCTTTACATGTGATCAATTCAGTAGTTTCTTTCAGTCTGCCATAAACCAACTGAAGGCTGCAATACCAGATGTGCCCCATGACATATCTTTATTATCATCATTCTGTGAGAGCAAATGCTATGGAGACATTCCCACAAACATACTGCTAATGACGACCACTGAAGTATTTACTCATCTCAGTAACCTATAAAACAATAACTCATCAGGACAAGATGGAATCAGTAACCGGATCCTTCGCTATGTTGCACCGGCTATCTGCGAGCCACTAACTTTTATATACAATCAATGTCTCACCAAAGGTCACTTCCTATCAGCCTTTAAAATCGCTAAAGTGTATCCTCATTTAAAAGCTGGTTCATTAGACGATTGCATCATGAGTAATTATAGGCAAATGTCCATATTATCCTCTTTATCCAAACCGCCAGAAAAGCACACCCACAAAACAACACTAGAGCACTTAGTTCGCCACAAACCAATAGCTGACAGTCAGTCAAGATTTCGGCCAAAATATTCCTGCCATACGGCCCTAACAAACATGATAGAAAACTGGCATCAAAATATTAACAACAATACTCTATGTGGAACGATGTTTATAGAATTTAAAAAAGCATTCGATACAATAGATCATACTATTCTAATTAAAAAACTAGAAACAATGAAAGTAAGCTTTAATATAGTGACATTAATAAACTATTATTAGACAGAAAACAAGTTGTATCACACAATAAATCTCTATCCCAAGCCATTACCTCAGGGGTCTAAACTTGGCCCTCTGTTATTTGCCATTTATATAAATGATCTTCCCTTATATCTGTCATCACCCTGCGATCTATTTGCAGACGACTGCACAGTATATACAAACGATATTGATCGTAATGTGCTAGAATTATCATTGCAACAGGAAATAAATAGTGTAGTTAACTGGAGTCATGCAAACCGCATGCAAATTAACATTTCTAAAACAAAATCTATGTTAATAGGAACCAGGCAAAGACTTCACACTCTAAACTCGCAGAGAACTCTTCAGCTGCACATTGGTAGCACGCCTATAGAAAGTGTAACCGAGCACAAGGCACTGGGTCTTATCATAGATCAAAATCTATCCTTTAATTCCCATGTTCATGCTCTAGTTAAACAAATAGCGAAAAAAGTATACCAACTTGCCAAAATTAAAAACTTCCACGACGAAAACACAAGAAAGTTATTCTATACTTCCCGCATACAAACACATATTGATTATAGATCCACAATCTGGGATGGATGCTCCAAATCAATAACAAAACGCCTTTATTCACTCCAGAAAAGGGCAGTGCGTCTAATCAATGGTGATAAGTTTACAGACAATTCTAACCTACATGAACGTCTTCAGTTACTGCCACTCCACAAACGCCTACTTTTTAATAAGACTAAACTAACTAACAAAATCCTATTTCAAAATGCCCCAAGCTACCTTTGGCCATTGTTTAAATATAACGCAAGACATAGCGAACGACTAAATATACTTCATGTCCCTAAACCTAGGATAGACTTATATAAAACAAGCTTAGCATACTCTGCCACTCAGTTGTGGAATAAACTAACTAACAAAATCCTATTTCAAAATGCCCCAAGCTACCTTTGGCCATTGTTTAAATATAACGCAAGACATAGCGAACGACTAAATATACTTCATGTCCCTAAACCTAGGATAGACTTATATAAAACAACCTTAGCATACTCTGCCACTCAGTTGTGGAATAATCTTCCACAAGAAATCAAAGACACCACCAGTCATTATGCATACAGTCGCAACCTGTTTGAACACTACCTCAGGACAGACTACATGTCCCCTTAAAAAAAAAAAACAAAAAAAAAAACAGCAACAAAGACAATAATAATGGTAAATCCCCTCTGCCGTGCGTCCACCTTGACGAGGTAGAGAGGCTTGCGCGTTCCAATGACCCCAAGAGCTATGCCGACGGTAGCACTGCTACTGGTAGGGTCACCCATGTCGGACAGGTCAAGGGAGAGGGACCAGACGAAGTGACGCACAAACCTACTGCCTTGTAGGTAGACTTGGGACAGTCAAAGGCTAGGGAAAGCATCCCGAAAAATGCTTGTCGAAATCGGACGTACTGAGCCACAGGCTTGACAAAGAAGTGCAACGTAACTTTATCATTTCATGATGCCACAGATGAAAATTAATCGTTATGGTGCTAATCCCGTGAAGTCCCATCAGGCGGTGATAGTGCCGGGCCCCCTGCCTCGAGGGGGTCCACCCATGACTACTGGTGGTCACCTTCCCCTGTGCTGTGGAGTCAAGGCACAGAGGAGTAGGTTAAGAGCTATTGACCAAATACCAAGGACACTCAACATACTACAGTGGAATGCCGAAGGAGTTTATAGCAAGAAAGAATCCCCGACACAGCGTCTTCATAAAGACAGAATAGATGTGGCATGCATTCAAGAGACACACCTCAACGCCAAGCGCAAATTTTCAGTCAGGGGATATCAGGCCACACGTTTCGACAGCGAAGGACATAAAGGAGGAGTTCTAATACTTACACGAAATACAATACCTTGCAGCGAAGTATTTGTGATCTCTGACAACCAAACGGAAATTATAGGTGTTGATATAATGATAAAGGACGTGAAAATAAGAATTTACAATCTGTATAGCCCAGCAGATAAGGATCTTACACTCTCAAACATGAAAATAACTGACACAAATTGCATTATTGTCGGAGACTTTAATAGCCGTTCAGAAAGATGGGGATACCCAGATACTGACAAAAGAGGAGATGAAGTGGAGGACTGGGAAATAGACTCAAATCTCCATCTACTCAACAAAGCGGATGACACACCGAGCTTCTACTCCAGAAGATGGATTACCACTTCTACTCCAGACTTAGCTTTCTGCACAGGAGACATCCTCCACAAAATAGACCGCCATGTGCTGGACCAATTAGCAGGTAGTGACCACAGACCAATCAAGCTTGTAATGAATATGGAGTATGTTCCACAGGAGCAAAAGCCCTTGCCCCGCTGGAATTACAAACGAGCAAATTGGGACAGATTTGCCATACTAACAGACAAATATTGTGAAAACATAAATACACGATATGGCAACATGAAGCAAATGGTGGAAAGTCTAAACAGAGCAATAATACAGGCAGCCACTGAGTCCATTCCAAGAGGAGCGAGGAAAAATTACAAACCATACTGGACTGAAGAACTACAAAGTTTGGAGGACAAAGTTGAAGATGCCAGGAAGACAGCAGAGAGGGAACAAACAATTGAAGCGAACATCTCTCTCAAAGCCATCTCAGCAAAATATAAAAGAACAGTAAATCAAACAACAAGAGATTGTTGGAGGGAAAAAACAGAAAACCTGAATTTTGACAGGGATGGAAACAAACTATGGAAACTAGTGAAAGCCATGAACAATGAAGGACCTAGAAACAAACAAATAACAATTAAACAAGGAAATGCCTTGCTTACAGGAAAAAAGGCTGCAAATGCACTAATGGAACACTATGCCAGTGCAAACCACATTGATATTACAACCGAACAGAAGAAAGCAATCAAAGATAAACAGATACATCATAGTTAAACAGAGACAGCAGCAGAATATATGATGGCAAATCTAACAATGGAAGAAATGGAATAGGCAATGAATACCCTAAAAAAGAAGAAATCACCAGGAAAGGATGGAATCACAAATGAAATGCTAATAGGACTAGGGACAAAGGCAAAAAAGAAATTACTAGCAGTCCTAAAATACAGCTGGAAGAGGGGAATAGTCCCACAGGCATGGAAGGAAGCTATACTAATACCAGTCCCAAAGAAAGGAAAAGACCTGGAAGAACCAAATGGCTATCGACCTATCAGTCTACTTAGCTGTGTAGGAAAATTAATGGAACGCATTATCAATGGCAGGCTAACATGGTATCTGGAAGAAAACAAACTCTTAACACCACACCAAGCAGGATTCAGAAAGTACAGATCCACTGAAGATCAAATAACCTATATAGCTCAGGAAATAGAGGATGCCTTCCACGAGAAAACGCACACACTAGCGGTCTGGATAGATTTAGAAAAAGCATTTGATAAAGTATGGAAGGAAGGACTGAAAGTAAAACTGAAAAAAATGCATGTTTGTGGGAAAATGTACAAATGGATCAGCCACTACCTTGAGAACAGAACTGCCAGGACAAAAGTACAAGGACAAACCAGCAAAATGATGCTGTTGGAGCAAGGTTTCCCCCAAGGAGGAGTTCTTTCACCAACATTATTCCTAGCATATATAAACGACATCACGGAAAATTTTCCAGCCAGAGTACACACATCATCCTTTGCAGATGACCTAGCCATATGGACATCTGAAGAATATATTAGTACAGCTAACAGCAGAATACAGCAAGCCCTATTAGCACTAGAGGACTGGTCAAAATCATGGCTAGTGAAGATAAGTGAGGAGAAAACAACATGCACAGTGTTCTCCCTCTCAAATAAAACTCAGCAACCTAAGCTGGTATTGAATGGAAAAATATTGCGCCATGAAGAAAATCCAAACTATCTCGGAGTCACCTTTGATCGTCGCCTGACATGGAAAACACAGGTTGAGAAAAATCGAACAAGAGCAAGGCAAAGAATGGCAATCATGAAAAAGCTTGCTGGTACAACGTAGGGAGCAGATGAGAAAGTTCTCAAGAAGCTATATACTGGACGGGTGAGGCCAGTACTGGAATATGGCATTGCAGCTTGGGCAACAGCAGCTAAGTCAAACTTTAACAAAATAAGTAGAGTCCAAAATCAAGGAATGCGAATCATAACTGGAAGCCTGAAGACAACGCCTATTAATGAACTCGAAAAGATCACTTGTTTACAACCAATGCAGGATAGAAGAGATAGCAGAGCCCAGCAACAAGCAGAAAAATTTAGAAGATTGACAGACCACCCTATGTATAAAAGGTTTAGTGGTTTTGGAAAGGGAAGACTGAAGCGTAGCAACTTTGTAGAAACTGCAAAACGAAAGATTAGGGCAGATCCCATACTTAACATATCAACAGTCAAACCCATTTACAATGCAGACAAGTTCCCAGCTCGGAGACAGCAGCAACTGCCTGAGATGATAGAAAACATTCCTGGTATTGAGAAAAAGAACACTCAGCATGAAATCGAAAGAAGAGAAATAACCCTAAACTACATAAAAGAACATTACCCAAGCAGCAATTGGACCCATGCATATACAGATGGATCAGCCAAAAATTCAATAGAGAATGGAGGAGGAGGAATTCTCCTAAATTTAAAAAATGGAGTGAAAAAAACACATTCAGTGGCAACTGGAAAGTTTTCAAGTAACTTCAAAGCGGAGGTAGAGGCTCTGAAAACTGCAGCAGAAGTGCTCTTGATGGAGGAAAATAAAGAGAAGCAAATAGCTATCTTCACAGATGCAAAGTCTGCTGTCTCAATATCTGAAGAGCAATAACAGCACAGAAATAGCTGACCTAAGAGCAGCACTCCATGGTCTAAGCCAGAAATCCAAAAAAGTTGTAATACAGTGGATCCCATCACATTGCAGTATACCTGGAAATGAAGAGGCTGACAGACTGGCAAAAAAGGGCGGACGACTACCACAGCCTGACATAGACATAACTTACAATGAGGCAAAGAGTTTGATAAAAAGCACCTGTAAAACCAAATGGGAATCAGAGCATCCAGGCCACCAGAAGGATGATGCATATTACAAACTCGACCGAAGAGAACAAGTAGCAATCTTCAGACTCCGCACAGGACATAACAGGCTGAAATACCAGTTGTTCAATAAACTAAAGATAGGAGATACCGATGAATGTAATTGTCGAACTGGAAAAATGACAGCAAAACATTTGCTGCAGGATTGCCCAATATATGCAGAACAGAGAAAGATATTTTGGCCCACACCTGCTTCATTTGAGGACAAGCTCTATGGAGATATCAACAAGCTCAAGTTGACTGCAGCTTACTTTAACTACATACAGGTTGACATTTAAAGGTGTATGAAGAAGTATTCAGACTGCCACACTTCATACCACAGGTATGTCGATTACAAAAGCCTCCCAAAGGCATGAAATGGAATATTGCTCGGATAGCAAATCCATTACGTGGAAAGTCTGAATCAAAAGCTCACTGTGTGAGCTTCAAAAAAGGTGGGAAAAGTGTCCTAGTGGCACGAAATGGAATATTGCTTGGATAGCAAATCCATTCCGTGGAAAGTCCGAATCAAAAGCTCACTGTGTGGGCTTCAAATAAGGTGGAAAAAGTGTCCTAGTGGCACGAAATGGAATATTGCTCGGATAGCAAATCCATTGCGCGGAAGGTCCGAGTCGAAAGCTCACTGTGTGGATGTCATCTGCACACTGCATTCTTCTGGTTTCCGGAAGAACAGCCTATGGTGAACGGAAGGCCCAATATACGGAAGTGAGGCTAAGCAGCCATGTGCAGGACGTGACGATTCCTTGGGTGAGCCCAGTACCAGAGTGCTATGTGTCGGCTCTGCAAGTATGGAAGCCTCCTTGGATGGCGGGGAATGCCCATGGTCTGCCCCTGCCTTCCCTTGAGGGCTGACCATGATGTCTTTGGCTGTTCTATATGGGCCTGCTAGGATGGGAGATAACACCACACCAGTGAGAGTCAAACGTCATAAGAAACCCCCGGGAAGGTTAACCCGGTCAACAAATGCCCGCAGAAGTCGGATGTGTCGGCCTAACGGTGCAAGAACGCAGCACTGCTGTAAACAGGCACAACGCAATCACATCCGAAAAAACACTCCGGATGAACGAAGAAGAAGATAATGGTAAATTATCTCGAACGACAACTAGCCAGACAAAAAAAATTCCCATATGTGTGGCACGTTACGCCCACCTTGGGTATTTATGATGCCCATGTTAAACATTGCCTCAACGAGTCATGTATTATTGATTATTTTTCATGCGTTTTAATGCTTATTGTTCTTTTGTTGTTAAAGAATTGCTTCATAAGAGATGTTGAATAAAAGAATGTATGAGAGAAAATAGAGAAGAAGGGCAGAATGTCAGACGGGCCTGCGTGCCCAATTCTTAATCCTTTGAAAATAAAGATTTTCTATCTATCTATCTATCTATCTATCTATCTATCTATCTATCTATCTATCTATCTATCTGTCTGTCTGTCTGTCTGTCTGTCTGTCTGTCTGTCTGTCTGTCTGTCTGTCTGTCGATCGATCGATCTACCAGCCACCTTTCTGTTTATAGATATATCGACCAACCAATTTACATACTTATCTGTCCTTCTGTCTGTTGGTCACTCTATCAGTCTATCTACCTGCTTGCCTGCCTGTCTGTTGGTATGTCTGTCGGTGTTTATTTGTCTTGTACCTCAGACTGTCTATGTGTCTACCTGTTTCTCTGTTTGCCCGTTTGTCCCTTTCTGAGTGTCTGTCTATACATATAGAATTATTTATATCCGTGTGTGTATGCATATGAGGTGTATGGTATTCCTTGTGTTTAGTAATATAGGACATAGTTTACTATGTTTAGTTCCCCAAGTTGTGTTCAGTAACTGTTAGTCTGACACCTCTATCCCACTCAGCCTGTGCTCATCACTCACCCAGACCGCGCAGCTTGCAGGAGGAGAGACGGCCGATGAACTCCTGGAAGCTCTTGGTCTGAAATCTCTCCAATTGACAGAACTCCTGGCTGTAATTGACAACCTCAACATTGTGGTAAGCTGCGCTCTGTGACCTTTTACCTTGTGGTAAACAGCGCCGTCAGACCTTTAACCCCGGGGTAAGATTCGATGTCAGACCTTTAACTTTTTGTAACCCTGCGACTTATGACCTGTAACCTTGCGCAAACGGCGCTATTTGAATTTTAACCTTGTGCAAGCGGTTCTATATGAACTTTAACCTTGCGCGGAGTGACCGTTAACCTTGTGGTGAGCCTCACTGAATGACTTTTAACCTTGTAGTCGTGTTCAAATGAAAACAAACATGGGGTGAATATTTCTTGGTATTTTTGTGCCTGAAGAAGGGTATACAAATTTTCTCGACACGTTTATTTCTTTATGACATTGTGGCTGGGTAGGCCTTGCACTGTCTCCTGCTCGCATACCAGGCAGTGGTTGGGGTTTTCGCCATCCATGAAGTGGCTGCGGACAGTCAGTCAAACAGTGCTACTACACAATGCTGTTGTCTTCATCTCGGCTTTCTCACAACTCCACTCATGTATTCTCATTGCTTGCGTTATGTAAGCCTTGCTCACAGTTTGGACAGTAAAAGCAGGATGGAAAGTAACTGTTCACCTCAATTCAATTGTTCCGAATACTGATTATTGAATGTAAGAAACTAAATAACTGCATTCCGGACATTCTCGAGCGTGCTCCTTCACGCTCGGCAAAAGCCAGCGAAGAGTCCCTATGCTGTTTATTTCTGCAGCAAGTCGACCAGGTTTCCCTCCACGCCTTCTGTGTCGTCCAGGCCATCTACTCACCATCTTCTGGCTCAGTCTTCTGACGATGATTACATGGTCGCCAGCTGTACACGGTGTTAAAAACTCCACCATGAGCTAGCACGAGGGGAGGCTTCTGGTCGTCAGACATAGTCACCTTCTAAGAATGTTTCAGCTTCTATATCTTCCTAACATTCAAGAGGACGGGGCGGCGGTTGGCGCATCACCTGGTTTATAAATCAAAGCTGTCTGTCTCTCGCTGTACACCGCTTCTTGTACCTGGTCTTCCAAGTGTGTGGGCATCGGTCATTGAAATGGTCCCAATAATTCTTCTAAAGCTCTAACCCCTGCCCCCAGAAAGGCACATGTCGCGCTCCTGGTGTAGGGTTTCCAGATCTTTACATAAGACCTGCCTACTCGCCCGGCAGACGAAGGCACAGTCTCCTTCCCGCCATTGCTAGAGGCAGAGAGGCAGACTTGCGGGTCGGTCGTTGGGGCTGACAGAAAAGGTCAGGTTGTGTGGACAGACGTAATTAACTGCATTGAGAGCAACCTTTACCCCTGTACCTCTGGTTGTATTATGCACACACATAAGCCACTAATAAGAGGTTGCACGAGTTATTGCCTGGCATATTTAGCTGCATCGCGTCAGGTGTAATACTGCAGAGTTATATATCACATGATGTGAGTAGATCGATCTTATTTTGGCTGAAATATATGACACATGTGGTCGCCGTTACTATTCGAATGTGGAGCAATTTTTGTTTGTGGCTTACTGGCACAATCATAGAGAGAAACAGAGACGTAAATCACGACAGACACAATCATACACAAAAACATAGAGAAGCATATCACGAAAGACACAATCATAGTGAGAAATAGCCACAATCATTGAGAGAAACAGACACAACCACAGAGAGAAACATACACAACCATAGTGAGAAAGAAACACAATCATAGATATGAACAGACACAACCATAAAGAGAAACAGAGAGCAGTATATCAGTGTAACATTCCCCAGCTGAGGAAAGACATCTATCACGGGATCTCCTACCTGGATCCGACTGTGGTGTTTGCCAATGCCTCAGGTGTCATATTACTGAAGAGTGTAAGCCAACTGGGCCCTCAGCAACACCTCCTGGAGATCATGCAGGGCGGGACGGTATTCACGCCAGCTACCGTCCACAGGTATATACAGCAACGGACAGACGGCAAGATCCACATCAAGGTTCCTCCAGGTGTGTGGGTGGGCAGGTCTTTCTCTCTCTCTCTCTCTCTCTCTCTCTCTCTCTCTCTCTTTCTGTGTGTGCGTGTGTGTCTGTCTGTGTGTCCGTATGTGTGTCTCTCTCTGTCTGTGTATGTATGTGTGTGTGTGTGTAATTGCATGCCTGCTTCACTGCGTGAGTGCGCGCGCGCGTTTGTGTTTAAGTATGCGTTTGTGTATGTATGTATATGTATATATGCATGCCAGTGTGTGTAGTCTGTCCACAGCAAAGAGTTAAACATGCACAATATAAGGTGACGAATTCTCCCCACTTCTGCACCTTCTCCGGTGTAAACATTGCAACAATGTAACACAGTTACTGCCGGTGTCAACATGTCAATATTGTAACATATTTACTGCCGATGTCAACATGTCAATATTGTAACATATTTACTGCCGATGTCAACATTTACACAATGTAACATATTGACTGCTGGTGTCAACATTTAAATAACGTAACATATTTACTGCGGTGTCAACATTTCAACAACGTAACATATTTACTGAAGATTTCAACAACAATTAACACAGTTACTTCCCGTGTCAATATTTTAACAATGTAACATATTTACTGCCGGCCTGTGACCGTTACCTCGAAGACATCCCGTCCACAAATCCACGAGCTAGGTCTGCTCAGGAATCTATAAAAGCTCTCAACGTTCGTTACGGGAGAGATGCACTATAGTATGTCCAGAAATGAATGCCGTCATTCACGATCAATTATTTTGAAAACTGTCTATTGCATCAATATGAAATTTTTCCTGCCGTCTTATATTTACCACCACCCAAGGAATATGTCTTTGATTGGTCCAAAAGCAACTTAAATCATGAAAAGCGGCGACATTTCTTTGATGTTTTGATGAAAAACTAGTGATTTATCGCTAACAAACTTGTTTTACAACAATGCCAATGTGTGTGTGTACAGTATCAGTACAGATGACAAACACAAGGCGTATCCAGATTCGTATGGGAGTGGGTGCATTGTCTGCTCTGCTGAGACGGAACATGATTGCATGTTTTGCACGACGAATATAGCTGTGAATGTCTCTGTAGTGGGCTTCCTTCTTAACGGTCAAGATGTTGGTCCTCTTTTCATTGAAGTTTATAGAATGATTCGTATGTTCGTGTGTTGTCCCCTCATTTGACAACGTGTTTCTTCTCACGTTTCTTGTTATGCCACAATATGTCAGTTCCCACCGCAATATTACTCTTCGGTTGGTATTCAATGCGTCTAGAGCTTTTTGTTTTTTCAATGTCAGTTGTTTGTCACCGTTGAGGGCTCACGGAATTGAAAATTCACCACTGGGGAATACAAACTGTTGCCATTAACAAGTTGTATTGTTTATGCCGATTCTGTAATGTTTAGGGCCTGCAATTCTTCTGAATATTTGTAGCAAAATATCCCAGTTGGTGTGCACGTGGATTAAGGTCTGCGATCTGCTCAGACCTTAATCTGTGTCGGACGATTCCAGTAGGTTGATGACTGCTCTCGGTTGCATAAAATTCAATCCATTCTTTCTCCAATAATCCTCTACCTCTTTCAACACATGGTCCTCACATTTTCCCAGTAACTTTTATCAATATTTAATAGCTCGGACTGGATTAGTATCTTGACGTCAGACAATTTGAATATAGTATTGTCAGCTGCTACCTGTCCTTGAATCTTAGCCCACACAAATTCTATAGGGTTTAAATGAGAATGGTACGGTGGAAGTCTCAAGCACCCATGACGATGCTCTTCTATCAACTTGTCGATTTGATATTTCTTGCTCTTTGGCGCCTGTTTTACAAGGGACAACAATTCTAGCTAGAAATACGTTTCTGGAAATGGTATGTTTTCCATTCGGAGCCATATCTTTATTGCTCCCTTTGTGCTCGATGTTGTATGTAGGTATTTTGTCTTCTTGGGCAACAACATTGATATCATGCATTGTCCATAATTGGACACGACGGTCTATCTAGGGATGGAAGCACAGTATTCTCGAGCCAATCTCTAAATACATTACCATTCATCTTATTATGATAATCCCTATTGTCTGTATGCTTTGATACGAACACGAGCCCAGCATTCTGTTGTAAGCCATTATGCGTATTACCAGCATGGGCCATGACCAAAAGCTGTCCTATACTACTGGGCACATATCGCTTTATCTGTCCATCCACTGATTGCCATTCCTTATCACTTGTGTGGTGCGCATTGATCCACATTTCATCCAAACACACTGTGCCATAATTTGCGCATTTCCCTTATTTCACGTAGGTATCTGCTTCTCATGGCTCCTAAATGCGGTTGCTCGCAAAGAATATTTCTACCACCCTTGTACTTTCTAAAAGTGAAGATAATGTCCTTATAATTTTCCACAAAGTTGTTTTGGATAGCTCTATGTTATTGTTCTTTCTCAACCAAACCCTAAGTTTTCTTCAAGTCACTGTTTCTTTGGTATCCAGCATTTTTATAATGCTGGATAATCCTGGATATAAAATGTTTATAATTTTAGGAAGCTCCGTGGCGAAGTGGTCAAGCCTTTTTACTCGGGCTCCAAAGGTTGTGGGTTCGATTCCGGGCCGCAACCTTCGGTTCACGAGTTAAATTTTTCGGAGACTTCTGTGGGTCGTCGCTGGAGCTGCGGAGTTCAATTTTTTGCGATGCTTTCTGCGCTGCGGAAAGAGACCGAGCCATATGAGATAGAACCCGGTGCAATGAAGTCGACCCTGTCAACTTTTAAGCGACGTTTTAAAGCATTTTTATAATAGCTCGCCTTATGACATCTTTGTCAAAGCTGTCTACAATAACCTTTCTACCTACCGTTTGTTTATTGCGTGGTGGTTTAATTCCAGATTCTTGCACCCATCGACGAAATGACCGTTTACTCAAACCCAATGCATGCACTGTTTTTTTTTCTCGGAATTTATAATATATAAAACAGTTTCCTGCGATCAGCTTCTTGAAAAAAATATGTGTACAACTTCATAGCGATGCTTTGAAGTGTATACATAATTTCGCATTCAATCCCATTGAAAAATATTCACACATTTCAATGTTAGCGATAAGTGGTAATATTTAAAAAAAAAAAAAAAAAAAAACAACAACAACAACATATTAATCAGGTTTCATGAAATAACCCACATTTTGAGACACCTCTGAACAGTCCCAGTTTAAACAACGCGGGGTTCTTAGCATAATGCCAATCCTGTGAAACACGTAAAATATTCAACATTGAACGCTGATTGTCTGGCTACGCTGTAATACATTTAAAATTATGAACTTCATCTCTGACCCGTAAATTATATACCGCATATAAACAAACTTTGAAATCTGCTATAAAATCTCCAGAACAAAAAAATTTTGTTGGGTGGACATAATGATAAGGTTATATGCTAAATCTCATAATTTTCCTTCAGTTGGTTACTGAGATATGGAATTTTATATTGGGGCAGACAAAAGTAAACACACTATAGGCTTGGATCCCTGCATGCACCCAGGCCTCTCAGATGTGTCGATGTTTATGTATGGGAGATCTGTTGATGTTTATGTGTGGGAGATACGTTGATGTTTATGTGTGGGAGATATGTTGATGTTTATGTGTGGGAGATGTGTTGATGTTTATGTGTGGGAGATGTGTTGATGTTTATGTGTGGGAGATATGTTGATGTTTATGTGTGGGAGATGTGTTGATGTTTATGTATGGGAGATGTGTTGATATTTCTGTCTGTTGATGTTTCTACAACAGTGTATGAGAGATGTGTTGATGTTTGGTTTTCTGGCTGGGAGATGTGTTGATGTTTCTACAACAGCGTTTGGGAGATTTAATTATGTTTTCACAACAATGTTTGGGAGATGTGTTGATGTTTCTACAACAATGTGTGCGAGATGTATCGATGTTTCTGTTTGAGAGATGTGTTGACATTTCTGTCTGAGAGAAGTGGTGATGTTTATACAACTTTTGAAAGAGATGCGTTGATGTTTCTAAACAGTGTGTGTAAGAGATGTGTTGGTGTGCCTACAACATTTGTGTGGCAGAAGTGTTGATGTTTCTACAACAATGAGTGAGAGATGTGTTGATATTTCTACAGCAGTGTGTGTGAGAGTTGTTGATGTTTCTTCAACAATTCGTGAGAGGTTTAATGAAGTTTCGATAACAGTATATGACAGATGTGTTGATATTTCTAAAACATTGTGTGATAGATGTGTTGATGTTTCTACAACAGTGTGTGGAAGATGTGTTGATGTTTCTCTCTGGAAGATGTGTTGGTGTTTGTACAACAGTGTGAGAAAGATGTGTTGATTTTTCTACAACAGTGTGTGAGAGTTGTGTTGTTTCTGTCTATGAGATGTGTTGATGTTTCTGTCTGTGAGACATGTTGATGTTTCTACAACAGCGTGAGAGAGATATGTTGATGTTTCTATCTGGGAGATGTGTTGATGTTTCTACAACAGTATCTGAGAGATGTGTTGCTGTTTCTGTCTGGGAGATGAGTGCCATGGTCCAGTGGATAAGGCCTGGAACATGGCATGAGTTGCGGCAAGCAGGAGGAGACCGTGCGAAGTGACCTGCACGGCATTGGTCACAAAAACATGTATAGTGTGCTAGACGTTTTGCGCGAGGGCAAAACGTCAATTTAAAATCAGTTGACTCGAGCTACTCTCAGCGTTGGAACTAGTTCTGAGTTATAGAGCATGGCTAATATTACGCCACTCTTTTAGAACAGTTTATTGTTTAGGCACTGTTTTGTATATTTGTAAATCTTGTATAGAGCAAATGATTGTACTATCGACAGTGTCCAGTGTCCAGCCTTAGTAAAGGAGAATGTGAACACTCTACTCTACCAGTGTTATGTTATACCAGCTACGTTGAGTTCAGTCTGAGTAGTTAACATGTATAGACTGTCCAAGATAGAAAAGCTTTATGGCCATCTGAAGCAGAAGGAAAGATGTCAACTAGATTAAGATTAAGCATCTCTAAAGAAATCAACGAAGCGCCACTGAAATAATGCAGGGGTGGCGCGTCAAGATGATAGTGTTGTCCAAGGAGTGCGAAGTTGTTCTATCGCACAGAAACCCTGTAAAGAAATATTACCAAGTTCGCCACTGACCAACAGAGTAAATAAGGCCAGATCTGATTAATCACTGTAAATAATGACAGAGCTTGCTGTCCACCAATCAGCGTCTTCTTCTTGGCACATAGCAGTTTCCCGAGCTTACACAGCACCTTATTGGCAATGTGTCGATGTTTCTACAAGAATGTGTGAGAGTTCTGTGGTTTATTGAGGATGTATGTGTTTCCTGCAACTCCCACGATGATTATCTTTACATTTGACATCAAATTCTAGAAAATCTGGGTGCCAACATCTTACTTCTAGTCAACACCATGGTTGTTCATGCGGAATGGGAGCAGCACTTCTTTCGACCGAGAACTTACAGACACCGGTTCATCGGCTTGAAACCTCCAAGCTTCCCGGATATTTGGGTAAGCCTTTCCGACAGACACATCCAGCCTTCCCGACAGACACACCCAACCTTCCCGACAGACACATCCAGCCTTCCCAAAAGACACACTGAGGGTTCCAAAAATCCCCAGAATATATTCATAGATTGACATTGAGTTACTAGACAACCAATGTAGGCACATTGTCTGGAAGAGAATTTTTCCTGTCAGCAACATTGAGTAACTAGACAACCAATGATTGCAAATTGTCTGGATGAGAATTTTCCTGTCAGCAACATTGAGCTTTGGCAACTTTCCGTCTTGACAGACGATAGTTTGGTACATTGTGCTTCAAAAAGGCTTAATAACTACGAACAATGGCTATGGCGAGTGTGGCTGATAAGGCCAATTCGTGATGCAAATGTTTGACTATAGTGAATGCATGTGAAAACATGGTCATTTCCACAATCGTGCACCATTTTATGTCTCTCAGGATCTGTGTGTGCTTTATAAGCAATAATTTTCTCCTTTGCCTTTCTGATAGTTGCCCTCCATGCAACACGTTCAGCGGCGACTTGCTCCCAGTGCGCATGATAAATTCCTGTATCATGTCCCGCTTGCACACATCTTTGTATCGTAGTAGAGGCCGACCCTTAGATCTTCTACCCGTCTGTAATTCACCAAAAAAGATGTCCTTTGATATTCTACCATCATCCATCCTGTTAACGTGTCATATCTATCTAAGTCTACGAAGACTGAGCATGAAACACACCGTCACACAAACTGATCTTTCCAATACTTCAGTATTTGTGATTTTGTCTTGCCAGTTAATACCAAGTATTCTTCGCAGTCATCGCATATGAAAGCTGTGTAAACGTTTCTCTTGGTGTGAGTAAGTTGTCCAGGTTTCACTGCCATAAAGAAGAGTACTAAAAACACAGGCTTTTGTTTTGGCAGTAAGCTTCCTGTTCTCCCAGACTCTTTTTGCTAACATGTTCATTGTTGTTGCTGCCATACCAATCCTGATGTTGATTTCCTGATCTAGGGATAATTTGCTATTTACCTTTGATCCTAGATATGTAAAATTGTCTACTATCTCCAGTTCGGAGTCGTCAATAAAGATTGATGGTACATCATGTGCACCTTGTGACATAATCTGTGTCTTCCTTTTGTTAATTCTTAAACCATATTCAGAAAAAAACATTGGAGAATGCAGATAGTAGATTTTGTAATTCTTCATCAGAGTGGGTAGTAATTGCAGCGCCATCCGCAAAAAGCAACTCTCTGATTAGTATCGTCCTAATTTTTGTCTTGGCCTTCAATCTCTGAGCATTACATAGGCCGCCATTTGAGCGTGAGTGAATGTATATACCGGCATCCTGATCACGAAAGGCATATTTCAGTAGAAGTGAAAAGTATATCCCAAAGAGGGTGGGGGAAAGTACACAACCTTGTTTAATTTCACTGTATGTGTGTGTAAAGAGTGGGAGTTTGATCATAATAGCATGTTGGGGTATGGGGGAATGTGTGTGTGGGTGGATTCGTGATGTGTGTAGGTAGGCTCAGGATGTGTGGGTGGTCGGGGTGGGATTGTGTGGGTGGGTGGGGGATTTGTGTGTGGGTACGTGCGGGATGTATGGGTTGGCGGGGAGATGTGTGTGTGTGTGTGTGGTTGGGGATGTGTGTTTGGCTAGGTGGTTGTGGGTGAGTGGGTGGAGGAGGATATGTTGGTGGATGATTGATGGTGGGTTATGGGATGGGTGGGGGATATATGTGTGGTGGGGATATGTGGTGGGTGGGAGATGTGTGCAGATGGGGTGGTTGGGGGTTTGGGGATGTTTGTGTGGGTGAGGGATGTGTATGGGTGTGGGATGTTTGGGTGGATGGGTGCGGAGTGTGTGTGTGAGTGAATGTATGTGGGTTGGTGGAGGGGTGCGTGATGGGTGTGGGTGATGGATTTGGGGATGTGTGTGTAGGTGGGGGATATGTCTGCCTGGGTTGGGGTGTG
Source organism: Cepaea hortensis (assembly GCA_963921405.1). Classification (NCBI taxonomy): domain Eukaryota; kingdom Metazoa; phylum Mollusca; class Gastropoda; order Stylommatophora; family Helicidae; genus Cepaea; species Cepaea hortensis. The sequence continues at coordinate 85,357,166 of OY992876.1, forward strand.
TGTGGCTGGATGGAGGATGTATGTGTGGGTAGTGAGGGTGATTGTAGTTGGGGGATGTGTGGATGGGTAGGAGATGTGTGGGGAGATGTGTGTATGGGTGAGGGATGTGTCTTTGAGATGTGTGTGGGTGTGGTGTTGTGTGGGAGGGGAGCTGGGTGTGGATAAAGGATGTGTGTGTGGGTTGGTGGGGGTGTGGTTGGGTGAAGGATGTGTGTGAGGGTGGGGGATGTGTGTTTAGATGGGTGGTTGGGGTGTATGAGTGTGGGTGGGAAGATAGGAGATGTATGTTTTGATGATTGGGTGAGGGATGTGTGGGTGTTAGTGGTTGAGGGATAAGTACGTGTGTCTAGGGATGTGTGAGGGGATGAGTGTATGGGTTAGGGATGTGTGTGTGGGTTGTGTGTGCGTGGATGGGAGGTGTGTGTTTGTGAATGGGGGATGTGATGGTGGGTGGGGATGTGTGTGAGGGATGTGTGTTTGGGTGGGGAGATTGTGCGTGGGTGGGGATGTGTGTGTATATGGGTAGGGGTGTGAGGTTAAGGTATGTGTGGCTGGGGGATGTGTGGGTGGAGGATGTGTGGTTGGGTAGAGGATATGTGGGTGGGTGATTGTATATGAGTAAGGATGTGTGGTTAAGGAATGTTTGGTTGGGAGATCGGTGGGTAGAGGATGTGTGGGTGGGTGAGTGCGTGTAGGTTAGGAGATGGTCGGGGATGTTTGTAGGGGTGGGCTCGGGATCTGAGAGTGGGCTGGGGGAGATGGGATATTATGTGGGTGGGTGCGGAATCTGTGTGTGGGTAGGTGCGGAATATGTGAGTTGACGGGGAGATGTGTGTGTGCGTGGGGGATGTGTGGCTGAGGAATGTGTGTTTGGCTGGGTGGTTGGAGGTGTGTGGGTGGAGGAGGATATATGGGTGAGTGATTGTTGGTGGGTAATGGGACGGGTAGAGGATATGCGAGTGGGTGTGGGGATGTGTGTAGGTGGGTGGATGTGTGTGGGTGGGGGATGTGTGGGTTGGGGAATGTATGTGTGCTTGGGGTGTGGGTGGATGGGATGTGTGGTAGGTGAGAGGAGTGTGGGTGGGAAGATGTGTAGGTGTAGGGATGTGGTGGATGGGTGGGGGAATGTATGTGTGTGTGTGTGGGTTATGTATGTGGTTGGGTGGGGGAGTTGGAGTGAATGGGGGAATGTGTGGGTGGTTGGTGGATGTTCTCATAACATAGTATTATGCATTATTTATGTATACAAAATTCATGTGACAATGTTTTTTCCTATGCACTGTTGATGAAAGAAAGATGAGTGATTGGAAGGGCCGAATGTAAGACGGGCCTGCGTGCGCAATTTGTTACCCTTTGAAAATAAAATCTGTTCGTTCGTTCGTTCGTTCGTTCGTTCGTTCGTTCGTTCGTTCTTGATTTCAAACTCTTCTGAAGTTGCATCATCAAACTTGATTACACCCTTGATGCCTGTGTGGAACGATTCCATAATGGACAGAAGAGTTGGTGGACAGCCAATCTTCTTTAGTGCTTTGAACAGTCCCTTACGACTTACCAAATCAAATGCCTTTGTAAGGTCGATGAAAGCAATAAACAGTGGTTGATTTTGTTCACCGCATTTTTCTTGCATTTGTCGCAATGAGAATATCATATCAATGGTAGACCGGTTCTGTTGGAAGCTTGATCTCCCAGCAATTGAAGTTTACGAAGAACAATTCTGGTAAATACTTTCCCAAAAATACACAGAAGTGAGATATCCCTATATTTATTACAGTCGCTTCGATCGCCCTTGTTCTTGTACAACGTTATGATGCTTGAAGCTTTGAAATCCTGTGGGACTTGTCCTTCTCGCCAGCATAGCTCTATTAGCAGGTGGATCTGCAGAGTGAGTGTGTCTTGCCCACTCCTGATTACCTCTATTGGAATCCCATCCTTACCTGGAGCCTTGCCAGATGCAAGTTCATTTATAGCACACTTAACTTCTGTTATGGTGGGAAGTTTGTCCAGGTGGTCGAGAGTTGGTAGGGCCTCTATGGCGTTGAGGGCATCATCCGCTAGCTTGGTCTCACTTGAGTAAAGCTCCAAATAGTGCTCTACCCATCTGTCCATCTGCTGTTTCTTATCAGTGATGATTTCTCCAGTCAAGGTTTTCAGCGGTGCACTTCTTTTGATCATTAGACCACAGGCTTTCTGTATCCTTTCATACATGCTTCTGATGTTTCCCTCATCACGTGCGATTTGAATGGACTCACATAACTTGTTCCAATAGTCATTCGCACACTGCCTGGCAGTCTTTTGCACATCCTTCCTAGCTTGCTTCAGCCCACTCAGAGTGTTACGCGTTGTTCTTTCCTTGTTTCTTAAAAGAGCTATTTTCTTATTTTCAATCAAGGGCTGCAGAAGCTGGCTGTTTGCCGCAAACCAGTCCTGACTCTTATGATCCAGTGCCGTAAACCCCTACCGCTGTTTTGTAAATAGTATCCTTAAGTTTACTCCACTTTTCCCTTACTGAACAAATTTCTGATGTATCAGTGAAAGCGTCTTCAAGTTGCTGATGAAACTGAAAGCACTTTCCAGGATAGTGAGTGTCAATAATATTAATCCTGGGGCTAGATTTGTGTTTTACTGTGTAGATTCTCGTTGGTCTCAGTCTAACCCTTGCAACAACAACAGAATGATCCGTATCACAGTCAGCACTGTGGTAACTTTGAGGTAATGATGTATGGTTCAGATCTTGTCTCCGTGTGATGATGAAGTCCAGCTGATGCCAATGGCCGGATCTTGGATGTTTCCATGTGACAGCTCTTTTGCTTTAAAAAATACATAGGTAATTTCTGATCCAATGCTCCAGCAGCCTTTGCCCATTTTCATTCATGCGACCGATTTTGTATTTTCCAAGGCACACTGGCCATGAACTCGAGTCCTTACCAACACGAGCATTGAAATCACCGAACATATAAATGTAGTCGGATGTTGGAACTGCCTTCATCACAGAGTCTAGCTCTTCATAGAAAGTATGCTTCACTTCATCAAAGGAAGCGAATGGCGGTGCATATGCAGTGATAATGGTGACAAAACCACAAGGGGTTGCGAAGCGGAGGGATAATAGTCCATGTGTCCAGGATTTTTCACTGACTTGACAAATACTGACGATTTATTGACGATGTGATTGATGCCGAACTCATAATAGTCTTTCATTACCTCCAGTTGGGATATTAATCATTCCCAGTAGCGGATTCTTCACTGCAAAGCCCAAATCATGTTTCCTTTTGTATGCCTGCCCTCTACCCTTCAAAAAAAACAAAAAAACGGTGTAATTGTTTTCCCTGAGTGACCCTTCCTTAGCAATGTGAGTCTCCTGCAGGCCAGCAATATCAATGTTAAGACGACGAGTTCGGCATCAATCACATCGTCAATCAATCGTCAATATTTTTCAGGTCAGTGGAAAATCCTGGACACATGGTTCTTACGTTCCAGGTTGCAAGCCGTAACTTGAGGTTTCTATATTTTTCTTTTTATTAGTACCTGGGGTATTGGTTTTACAGCCTTCGATTCAGATTTTTGTCCCAGCCCCAGCACCCATTGAAGCAGGCAGGCTGTGGCGGATCAACACCCAATGGGCCGGGGACTGTCCACCTTGAGGCGGGCGGTAGCTGATCAGTGACACCTGTAGGTGTCTCCTACCGTCAGAGGCAACGCGTGGCGCCCCATGTCTACAAGGACTAATAACCCTTAACAGTTACCTCTCGCTTTGATTCCGAGACCGGTTAAGACCAGGGATGGAGTTATTGCCTCTCTATAGCACAAAGCCTGGGCTAAAATATAGAGACCATGTGTTGCCCATGCAGCATGATCCCTCTCTCGGACTGCCTAGCTCACTCCAAAGAAAATATAACACCTATACATCTGAGAGGCTGCAGAAGCTGCCGGATCAGCAGAGCAATGCTCTAGCCGTCCGCCTGTCGGAGCTTCGATCCTAGACCAGCTGCCAACCAAGGCTTAGGGCCTGGTCTGCCCTGCCATGACATTTTGTCTTTATGTTGCATTTCCTCGCACTAGGATAAGGCTTGTACCCGCCCAATTGCGCTCTTCCGCCCGAAGCCGTTGGCACAGTGTGGGGTGTCGGGGTTTGTAAACGGCGCCCAACATTCGGCGATGACAGAAAGCAGGTAGTACGTGCCATAACGCAAGTCCTCTTAAATTACAGCCATGTCTTATTTCATTGACTTACACTATGGTATCGTTGGCTCATTAACAATAGGCAATAACGATAACTTGAGAAACAAATTGCCGACACAGCGTGAAACGAAATACACACGTGAGATTTATTCTGCTTGTCCAGAGATTATATACATAGGTAATAGCACACGTCTTAGTGTCCCGAGGTATTCGGGGAGCGGCCTAAGTTACTACGGGTACTTACTGACCTTCGCATGTCCTCTGTCTTACCGTTGTAATCTCCACAATATTTCCTTTGCTGAATCAATCTGTCTCTGGTGTTATCACTTGTGCCGAATCAATTAGTCTAGAGGTTGCCGGTCGTTCATTTATCCATGGCGTTTCCAGTAACTGTTGTTAGATATTCGTAGTTCCGAATAAGTCCGCTGTCATCCTTCAATTTCTTGTAACCAAAATACTTCGTCCTTAGAAAACCACAAACACGTCCGTTTCCTTCTGAATTTACACAACGTATATTTTGTTGTCAAGTTCCCGTTGTCCGGTGAACGTGGCCGTGACGTCCTAGTGGTCGTGCGCTCTCCACTACACTGTCCACTGCAGTTCGCCTTGCGTTTATCGTTTTGTTCCATGCAAGGTGACCTTTTTCTAAGTAGCTATGTGGCATTATGCCCCCCCCCCACAATAAATGATACTATCATTTAACTCCTGTATATATATATATATATATATATATATATATATATATATATATATATATATATATATATATATATATATACACCTCGTGATAACCAACTATGCCTAATAACATTGCCAACAAATGAGTATATATTGAGCTGAATACGACCAATAGCCCCTGTTAATTACCCTTAAAAAAAACACATAACAGGCACGCCCATCAGTTCACACCCACGGTGAACGTCGTGTAGACGGCCTATGGGAGGGCCGTTCTAACTAATTATAATTATAATTAGTCCCTAACTTGTTCAATCGAACAAGTGTCCTCACTCTAGATTACAACCTGGAGTTGTGGACGAGGGTAACAACAGGTACTAAATAATCAGTACCAGCTAGTTCTCAATACTGTCGCAGGCTATATTCACTAGACGTTTCTTGTAAGACATATATGTAAGAGAGGTACATGCCATAAGTGTAGCTTATATTCCAGAGATTTTTCCATATGACCAAGGATCGCATTCACTTCTGTGTACTTAATGTAATGGCGCAATATATATGACCTGGCCCTCGAACGAATATATAAGAACAATCCATTGCTAATTATAATCTATAACCAATTAACCATTAATTACTTAACAACCGTAATTATTTCAATAAAATAACTAACTAATGCAATTCACTCTGTTAATTAAATTACACATATAATAACTAACTAATGTAATTCACTCTGTTAATGAAATTACACAATTCCTCACATAAGCTAAATTTACGAAAGTTCAATGTCAGTTCGTGATATTGTAATCACACAAATTGTCCTGTAGGAAATTATTCCTTCACAATTTCAATATGGACACGCAAAGTAAAATTCCGTGATCACAGTAGTTGTGACGTTTGGATACGACATGTTCAAGTTCCACAATGTCGCAACACAAGTCAGTCACTTCATCTGCCAATAAATGAACAATTTCCACATATGTATCTATCTGATTAAACATATGTAATCTACTAATGCAGTCTAACTTGTAGTTCGCTATGTACATTGCTAGTTATTTAGGTGCATCTGTCATATATAATAAACATTCTATGAACGAATACATTTAAACCATACGACATACAAATGGAAAACAAGTGTGGAAAAGACTTATCCATTTATAAACGACTAAGAAGATCTTTAAGAATATCATTATTGACTAGATTCTCGCAGATCTTAAAATTTTAGTCTTGTGCAGGATCATAAATATCAAAGATTCAAGACCTCTAAGAAAGTAAATCAGGAATATAATATAATACTCTGATTCAATAAGAATAAATTTTTAAGCCAAATAATATCCATAAAAATTATTAATGTTCTCTAATAAAGATATAATTAACAATTATCTGAAGAACAGAGAACCGAAATATTTTCTCAAGACTAAGTGTAGAGATATGAGATAGTGTGCCATTCTGAAAAAGTATAGCTTCATCTCAGTGAAAATAGGAACAACTTATTTTGTAAGACCCTAATGTGTCTGTAGTGTACTATGTGTTGATATTATTACCTAACATTCACATTCATCCCATTTTATTTTTATTTTTGCTCTTCTTTTATTCCTTTTCTTTCTTTCTTTCTTTCTTTCTTTCTTTCTTTCTTTCTTTCTTTCTTTAAAATTGGTGGTGTCTTTTATCTGACACTGTGTTATTATTATTTGTGTCAGTGAAGTGTATTACAGATTTATATACTGTAAGACTGAACTGTCTGATGTTGAGAACCATCAAGTATACTAGGTACAATAAGACCATTCAGACCTGTATCATATTAATGGTTTGTGTGTAAACGTTGACAATGTCCGCAATTATTCTCAAAGAGTGAAAGTATGCCTTACTTACGAATACTATTTGGAAATTAAAAATGGCTATTACTATCCACAGCCCTTGCATCATGAACTGTATATATAGTCTGTAATGAATGTCTTTCACTTTTGTTCTCTTTTTGTGTGCTACGCCGTTCTTATTAACAGTCGGCGAAACGTGTAACAATTGTGTATTTTATTCTTCTTGTGACACGTGGACTTGGATTCTTGTGAGTGCCACATCAGGTTTGTGTTCTATAGTTTGAACGTAATCTTTGACATTAGGGATGTTACCAATTATCAACCCAGCACATGGGTTTGGTAGTACTGCTGCACATACTCTACCTTCATAATATGGACTTTTATGCTGACCCATGCGGTTGTGTACATTTCTATTGTACCCCCAAATGTTCTGCAACAAATGTTATCATGTGTAAAGTCATTTTTGTTCACTAGTTTGTGACTAACTCCTGCAATATCAGATCTTGTGTCTCTAAAACAGGTTGTTGGTGAACCATTAACCCACGCCTGCTGGATCACCAGAGTACCTATATGAGTGCATGCAGCATTAGCTTCATGTATATGTCTCTTGTGGCCTGATGTGAGATTATCATCATCATCATGACCTTCCTTACTTGTTCTGTTGTTATATGACTCTATAATAGCTGCGTGTGTGTCCTCTAGATCATCGGAATCGCTACTACTAGAAAACACATATGCAGTACTTGCCTCCTTCCAAGTATTTTTCATGGAACACGACGTACTGGTATGCCCATACGCCCTAAAAGAAAAACATTTAATACTCCTCTTGTAGGAGTCATACTTACTTCTTTTCTTATTTGTGATGTCTCTCAAGTAAGCTGGATATTCTGGATGTTGATCACACATCTCAAGTGATCCATGAGAAAGTTTGCAGTACTGACAATGTGTGAAGTGACCTTTTCTAAGTCTGTCTGTATCTCTATTTGTGTTATGGTAAGGACCTTTATTTCTGTTAGAAAATTTTCTAAATTTACCATTGCCTTTCTGGAACCTAGCGCTTGCTCCTATGACAAGCTCTTGTTGTGCACAGTTAGCAAATATGTCACGATGTGCATAATAAAATGATTCACCCTTTGATTCCACCTCACTAATTGACTTACACTTATTTTCAACCAGAAATACAGAAATAGCTTCTGGTACATCAGATAGTAGTTTGTCTCTAATTATCAGATCCCGAATTTTATCGAAATCAGACCCAATATCAGCTGTCGTCAACCATTTGTGAAAGCAAGAAGATGTTTCAGAAACAAAGCCAAGGAAATTTTTATTAGACTTAGGTGTAAGTATCTTGAATTTCGTACGAAACCCACATTCGTCCAAACTAAAATGTGCAAGTTGGTTCGCAAGTTCTCAGGTATTAATTATATCACCCTCAAAGGTTCCAATGCGAGGTGTCGATGGAACAAAATAGGTATGTCCTGTTCAGGAATCTTATAGAATTTAATCAAAACATTGAAATTAGTAATCCAGGAACTAACCTTATCACCTTGTTGAAAGTTACGAAATAGACCTTGGTATTTCTTCACTGGATCATTATGTTTAGTTTGTATTCTTTCTCGTTCTAACTCAGCTTAACGATCCATTTCCAATGTCTTGACTTTCAAATTCCCTTCAACTTCCTTGTCCTTAAAAAGTTGTTCGGCCATAAGTTTTTCTTTCTCAAATGCCAATTGTTTATCTTTCATTTCTGTCTCTGCGGCTAGTCGTTTTTCTTTCATTTCTTTTTCCAATGCTAGTTTCTCTTTTTCAGCCGCTATCCTCTCATTTTCTTTAGCCGCCATTTTCTCTCGTTCTAAAGCTAGTTCATTTTGCTTAATCGCCATTTCATTTTCCTTTAACTCTTTCTCAAGTGCTAATCTCTCTTGTCTTTCTTCTCGTTCACGTGCAGGTTGAAGTTCTTTCGCTTCTTTCTCCGCTGCCAACTTCTCAGCTCTTTCTTCGCGTTGCTGGGCCTGAAAATCCTTCAATTCTTGCTTCGCACAAGTCCTAAGTTCTGAGCCGATCAAACCAGACTTCTCACCTATGTTCATGAAGTCTTCAAGTGTCGACATGTTCTCCTACTTTAGTTATCACTACTCTAGCTGAAATAATGTAGAGAAGTGCAAAAATGTAAAGAACTCGACGATATGCAAGTACGTTCGAATCAGAGTAGACAATATATCAAATGTTGAACAAAATTGCAACTGCAACTCACAACAATGTAAAATTGAACAATAGAGAAATTCAGCAACTTATTGCTATATAAAAATCCTAACTGTTATTCTATGTAAATAACAGAAAATAGTATTAAAAATATATTCAGTATAAAGAATATATACACTAGACAGTTAACAATGATAGAAAACGAGTGACGTGTGACGTAAACACATATTTACATTTATAAAAGATAATATAACTGACTAACAATATTCCAGAAGGTAGACCTAAAATAACCTTACTATACTACTGCACTATTGTAACAAAATAACAAATAGTACTTACAACGCGTGAGATTGATACACGTGGCTTCGTACCGACATGACGATTGTAAGTATATGCGTCTTCTTAAATAATGACGTGATCGTAGCTATGTTTAAGAAGAGCGACCTCCCAACCACCCGCTGTTAATTTAGCATCGCTAAGCACCTAATTAAGGCAATGAACACAACGACCAACACATTGAAACTTATACTGGCCTTAAGTTCGATAGTTGTCGTGTTTCGTAGATACTTCCGAAGTTACAGCGGTAGTGAATTGTGTGCGTGGTATCTGACTGCTAGATACCAGTAGTGGCTTGTTAATTGGAAATGAAATGTCGTAAGAAATCGAGGAATGTTGTCCTCGTATGTGGTAGTAGTGCTGAGGTGATAGTGACTGCCTATATTAGAAAGCACCCTTGACACCCTTGGCAATGTGCCCGTTGTTTATGTAGCAAACATAATCAACGGCGGTGTCAATAGTTATTTTGGCGTAGAATTAACGATGACCTTGATTTGCCTCCTCTCGTCCGTATAATACTTCATCTTGTTGCTCTCGTCAGATATGTACCGTCAAATGAGTACTATGAGGTGACACTCCGGCTTGATACTTGGTAAACTGTATCCTTTGTAAATTATTGTTCAGTACTTGAAAGCTCCAAATCCTCCTGTTGTCTGCTGTGTGGTACGTATGTACTGTCTACCCATGTCCAGTGTGACGTGTTGGAAAATACCAATTCTAACATTCTGTGTAGACGACAAATAACTCGAGTGTGTTGATCTTGGGTGAGTGAGGTGTCGGTTCGGTGTAATGTTCTAAAATGGCGCTATGATCAACGAAACGCTGCTAACAAGTCTCTACCAGCCAGCGACAGTGTCAAATTTGATTACTGGAATGATAACTGCATGACTAACTTGTAATGGCATCATGAATGTCCAGCGTATCCATCTGTACATTAGTGATATAACGTGCAGTAATCTGAATCTTGTGTAAATTATGATTCCTGTGAATGAAGCAGTAACTGGCGGCAGTGTATGTGTGGCTATACTATAAGACTTTCAGACGATGCCCGACTATGTAAAATAGCACCCTGTCCACAATAACTACTCGAGATAACGATGTAATGAATAACAGCAGAGCGGAAATGTGCATGTTGAAGACAACGCCTTCCCTGTGACGTATACAACACTACTCTGACGTCTGTCGTGTGCAACAATTATATAAACCTTACCGTCTGCTCTGTTCGTGCGTGATAATAAAATACGTTCTAATTTTTGGGCACAAAATTGATGTTATAAAAACGGCAATCGTTGTTCTCAAATGCCGCGCTGCGGTTTTCCGGTGCGTGTTGCACGGTGCGTGAACTTTGTTATCAGTGCTCAATCACTTTCTTTCATCATGTTTATATATTTTGGCGCATTTTATTCCATATGAAGGCGGCAGGTGATTACTTATTGCTTTGGCAATCCGGACGTTCCTCCACGTGCCATGGTTGCAAGTCCTCTTAAATTACAGCCATGTCTTATTTCATTGACTTACACTATGGTATCGTTGGCTCATCAACAATAGGCAATAAAGATAACCTGAGAAACAAATTGCCGACACAGCGTGAAATGAAATACACACGTGAGATTTATTCTGATTGTCCAGAGATTATATACATAGGTAATAGCACACGTCTTAGTGTCCCGAGGTATTCGGGGAGCTGCCTAAGTTACTACGGGTACTTACTGACCTTCGCATGTCCTCTGTCTTACCGTTATCATCTCCACAATATTTCCTTTGCTGAATCAATCTGTCTCTGGTGTTATCACTCGTGCCGAATCAATTCGTATAGAGGTTGCCGGTCGTTCATTTATCCATGGCGTTTCCAGTAACTTTTGTTAGATATTCGTAGTTCCGAATAAGTCCGCTGTAAACCTTCAATTTCTTGTAACCAAAATACTTCGTCCTTAGAAAACCACAAACACGTCCATTTCCTTCTGAATTCACACAACGTATATCTTGTTGTCAAGTTCCCGTTGTCCGGTGAATGTGGCCGTGACGTCCTAGTGGTCGTGCGCTGTCCACTACACTGTCCACTGCAGTTCGCCTTGCGTTTATCTTTTGGTTCCATGCAAGGTGTGCTTTTTCTAAGTAGCTATATGGCAGTACCCTCTACTGTCATACGGTAGATCAGTCATATCTGACTAAGACCTGACTAACGTTCAGCATCATTGAGTAACTAGACAACCAATGTTGGTACATTGTCTGGAAGATAATTGTTCCTGTCAGCAACATTCAGTAACTAGACAACCAATGTTGGCACATTGTCTAGGAGATAATTGTTCCTGTCAACAACATTCAGTAACTAGACAACCAATGTTGGTACATTGTCTGGAAGAGAATTGTTCCTGTCAGTAACATTGAGTAACTAGACAACTAATTGTGGCACATTGTCTGGAAGAGAATTGTTCCTGTCAGCAACATTTAGTAACTAGGCAACCAATGTTGGCACATTTTCTGGAAGAGAATTGCTCCTGTCAGCAACATTGGGCATTTGCTAACAGTCACCTCATCATCTCGTGTCTTGCCAGCTGGCGTAATCGCTCATGTCACTCCACAGATTTCGTTCCTTATTGCTCTGTATCTGCTCTGCTGATGATAGTTAGTTATCAGTTAGTTATCAGTTGGGGTATCTTCGTTGCACTCCGGACATGTCCATAGGTGCTCAGATCCTCCCCCCAGCATATGCATCAGCGTCCGGTGGCTAATAGTGCCAGTTCTGTGTTGGTTGACGAGGCGCTTTGTTTTCCCGATGTACCTCTCGCGTCTGGCTGTGCCGATTCTTACTCCCAGGTCTTTCATCCTGGAAAGCGATGTGGAATCACTGGCGTCAAAATCCTCTGTTCTCGCCATATCTTTAAGGGCGTTAATAACATCGGCACGATCCATGGGCTGGCCATCTACAAGGGGTGCAGTGCCAGCCAATTTATCAGCTCGTTCATTTCCCTAGACTCCCGCATGTCCCGGGACGAAGATGAAGGTGACTTTGCGAACAACAGACTTCCGCAGCGACTCAGTCCACTGTCTACGTACAGATCCAGCTTCGACCTTCTGAATCATGCTCATTGAATCACTTAGTACACACACGTTGGTATAATGCTGTGATTCCAGCCATATGAAAGCCTGTGTAACTGCCATCACCTCCATCGTCATGCTGCTCGTGGTCATAGAGTGGGCACCACTGGATTCTTGAACGGTTCGGCCCGCTGAACGGGCTGTAAATGCCCACGCACTTCTCTGCTGCTTTACAACAGATCCATCTGTATAGATGAGCACTTCGGGGCTATCTGAGTGATCATAGATGAGCGCGTTAACCTCTGCATTAACAGCGGCAGGGTTCTGCTCTCTGCACCGTCTGTCGAGTGTGATAATGCAGGAGAAGGTACACTTAAAAGCTGGAGGCACCGGCACCCATTCCTTGCCGGGGTTGATAATGGTAAGACTGCAGACCTGTCCGACGACATCTTCCGCCCGACCCATCCATGATTTGCCCCTCTTTAGCCTGTCACCCTTTTCTCTGAATACAGCGTCATGCAAAGGGTGCTGCTCATCTGCACTTATTGTTAAGTATGCACGAGCTCTCCAGATCTTGATCCTGTGTTCCATTGTCGGGAAGTCAAGGAGGTATCTCATTGCTACACAGCTGGTGTCTCTCGTGCAGCCCAAAATGATGCGCATGGCTTCGTTTTGTACCTTTTCAAGTCTTCCAATCTGTGTAGGGCTGACAGTGAGGATGGCCAGGGCATACTCGATGCGTGAAAGCACAAGTCCTTGGAACAGAAGTAATAGCAGTCTTTGCTCGATATTGGCAGTCGCCATGACTCTCATTGCTGCCAAACCTTTTCGAGCCTTCGTTATGACATAATCGACATGATCTCTGAAGGACAGGCTACGATCAAGCCTCACGCCAAGATATGTCATTGACTGGGTTCTACTCAGAATGCTCCCATCCATTCTTACTGCCGGCAGGTCTGTTTTCACAATATGGTTGTTTAGTGAGAACCATGTAACCGTTGCCTTTGCAGGGTTGACAAGGGCATCGGCATCAGCACACCATGAGGATATTCGATCTAGTTCGCCCTGCATATAGTTGGCAACCGCCTGTCTATCTCGACCCTGTCGATACACGAGGATGTCGTCAACGAATGATAGAGTCCTACCCCTCCCATCCAACTGTTGTTCGGTGATCGGCACCGTATACACGTTGAATAGTACTGGTGACAGTGGTGAACCCTGCGGCAATCCTGGACATATCGTTATCGGCTCAGAAGACCAACTCCCGCATCTTAGCACCACCTTCATTTGGAGTAGAACTGCAGCTATCCATCGTACAAGGTGAGGGTGCACTTTCAGTCTGAGGAGGGTTTGCATCAAGTGCTCGAAAGATACTCTGTTATATGCGTCCTCTAAGTCTATGGCGGCCGCACATGTCTCTTCTCTGACCTGAAATCCTTCGTAAACATCTTGAGCAAAGACCGCCGCATTCAGCCATGACTCTTTGTTGCGTCTGTATCCTCCAAGTGTGGGCGGGAAGCAGCCGAGCTGTTCCAAGTCCCAAGCAAGTCTGTGTGCTACAATTTTCTCCAGTAGCTTGCCAACAGTATTCTGCATCGTAATGATTCTGTAGCCGCTTATCTTGGAGTGGTCTTTGTTCGGTTTTGGCAGCGGCAGCAAGTAGCTGTGTAGCCATTCTTCTTTGACCTGACCCCTCTGGATACTGGTGTTGAATTCTCTGGCCAGTTCTTCCATGTCATCATCTGATATCACCATTAGGTCACCATATCGGATGCCGTCTGGGCCTGGGGCGGTGTTAGGTGATTTCTTGAGCATCGCACGCAATATGTCAACTGTGATTATCCATTCTTCGTCTGTTCCGACCCCCTCGCACAACTGAGAGAGTGTTGTTGTGGTCCTCTGTCTGGCGGGCTCGTCTTTCTGGTCAGTCTGTTCTATGTAGCTTGCAAGAAGGGCCTTACCTTTATCCGCATCCGACTTTTTCCATGCGAGGTCTGTGCCTTGAAAGTCTGGAATACCCCTACGTTGTGCAGCACCGTTCATGCTCTTGTGGAGGCGCCAGAATGTCGTAAGAGATTGCTCGGAGCACACCTTCCTGCAGAACTCGTCCAATTTGTCGGCCTTGGCCTGTTTGGCGCAGGATTTGAATAAAGTCGTCGTCCTAACGACCTCAGTCTTCAGGTTCGCCAACTCAACCTGTGGCATGTTAGCCTTTCTGGCCTTTTGCCAGTCTTTGACAGCCTGCCTCTTTCCCAGCCACACCTTTTCGACCTCTCCATTCCACCATGGTGGCTGCAGCCATCTTTCTTGTCTCCTACGGGAGGAAGTTAGTTTCCTTCTTCTGATCTTGCTTATGGCGTCTTGACCAGTGGTGTCGTACGGGAAGGCATTGGTCTTGTTTCTTTGACTCATGGCCCCGTCTTTCTTGATCAGGATGACACAAGGGTAGTGGTCACTATCGTGGTATCCCAGTGTGCCCCACCGGCACCTTGGTGCGATGGTGGGCGACACCAGAGCCAAGTCAATGATGCTGTCAGAGTCGCCTGGTCGAGTGGCCATTCTAGTGACCTTCCCATCATTCAGACAGATTAGGGCAGCAGATGCCAGGGCGTCCTCCAAATCTTCTCCCTGTCTATTGGTGATGCAATTCCCCCATTGACTGCCTCTGGCATTGAAGTCCCCGCAGTAGATGATATGCCTTTCATCCATATCGAACAAACTCTGCCATTGTCGCACGTCGACCTTCCCATTTCGCGCATAGACGTTAACGATTACAAGCTGCACTGGTGTCATTATTCTTAATGCCTGCACTTGCAGGGCATCGCTGTTCCAGGCGGACATATCGATCTCAGACACTAGTATGTTGTCGCGGACCAGAATGGCCTGTCCGAGGTGCCGCCTGTTAAGGAAACCCTGAAATCCCGCAACATTGACTGTTCCGTCGGTGAGCTGTGTTTCTTGCAAGACTACAATATCGTTTCCGTAGAGTAGTTTTTCAAGAATGGGTCGGCGTTGACTAAATGATGCACAGTTCCAGTACAGTACTCGAACATTTCCGATACCCAATCTGTCACATTTTAAGCGCCTTCTGCGCGCGCCCGCCCTCTTACCACGTTGTGTCCTAGCTGGTCGTCTGGCCGTCATGTTAGGCTTAACTATCGCCACCGGGCGCCGATGATACGCCGAAAGAAGACCGGACGCGCGTGCACGAACTCCGTTGCACGGTCCGAACTCCATTTCACCACGAAAAAACACTTAATCCATACACATTTCGGAAAAAACACGTTCCATTTTACGGGACGAAGAAATGTCCCGCCATCTTGCTCAAGGGAACTCACTCTCTCATCTGCTGATGATATTCCTCCGTAACACCGTCTCATTCCACCCAGCATAATTTCTCTTGGTTTACCTCTACCTCGGTTCCTATTGATCTTTCCAGTTGTCACAATGTCTTCTAATACCTCTCCTCTCTTTTCATCACATGACCAAGGTGAGCAGTTTGTCTCTTTCCTATAATTGTATATTACATTCTAGTTTCATTAGCCTCTTTGAGACAACAGTTGTTTGATAATTATTCTAGAGGTTCAAGATACTCATTTCATTTGTCTCAGGAATCACATTTCCGTTGCTTGCATGTTCTTCCTAATTTGTTTATTGACGTTCCATGATTTACTGCCATACAGCAAAACAGGGTCTATATAATATTTCAGCACTCTCTGACATTCAATGATGTCGACTTATTTATTGCCTAAGATACCTTTTATTTTCTTAAATACAGCGTCTGTTTGACTTATTCTGCTCTTAATCTACGTTATGCCTCTTCCATCTGGTGGCATGACTGCCCATCTGTATTTACATTTACCCTTTACACAGCTATATGCTTGTGAAACCTGGACTGTTTACCAGAGCACGCTAGGAAATTAAACCACTTCCACACTGTCTGCCACAGGAAGCTCCATCCATCCATCCATCATGTGCCATGCCGGTAAGCGTGGGCGGTCATGTCTGCCATCTCACTCGATCACCAGAGTCGTGGATCAGCTCCGTGTTCTTGTCTCGACCATGCCATGTGGCCAATCCATCCAGGTATTTACTTCTCGGTCTCCCCCTTGGTCTCTTCCCTTTGATATTGCCAGTTGTCACAAAGTTCTCCAAGCTATTTCTTCTCATAACATGCCCAAAAAATTTTGACTGTCTACGTCTAATGACACAAATCAGTTTACGATCTTCATTTGTTTCTTGAAGGATTTGCTCATTAGTTTTTTCTGTCCGTCCATGGTATTCTTTGCATTTTCCTCAGAAACCACATTTCCACAGCCATCAGCTGTTTTTCAGCTTGACTGCTTATTGTCCACGCTTCACATCCATAAAAAAGCAAAGGTTCTATGTAGCACCTCAACACTCTTTTTCTCTTTTCAATTGATATCTTTCTATTGGTCAGTATGTTTTTCATCTTGCAAAAGGCTACCTTCGCAATGGCAATTCTTGTTCTAATCTCTTCAAGGCATCTCCCATCAGATGTTATGACTGTGCCGAGATAACAGTATCGATTCACTTGTTTAAGAATATGCCCATCTACTCGTATATCACATTGTTGTATTTCCTTCTTCCCAGTGACGACCATAATCTGTTTCTTCTTACTATTCAGTTCTAACCCTAGTTGTTCACTGTGTGCAACAACCGCATCTACTAAATTTTGTAGGTCCTGTTCATTCCACAAGAAGCTATTTAAGATAAAATGGCAAGACAAGATCTCAGACACTGAAGTCCTAGAAAAAGCGTCCATGCCCAGTATTCACACTATACTAATGAAGAATCAGACTCGCTGGATTGGTCATTTGACTCGCATGCCAGATAACAGGCTCCCAAAATGAATTTTTTTACGGTGAGCTTCGTTGTGGTAAACGCTCCCAAGGTGGTCAGAGGAAACGCTTTAAAGACACTCTGAAGATCTCACTAAAAGCTTTTGGAATTCATCACGACACTTGGAACAACAGAATTTATTAACTTTAATATTCAAGAGTATTTTAATAACACAAAGTGTAATCTAAATATGACACTTCAGTGTCATTCTGACACTTTCATTCTGTTTCTGAGTCACTCTGCTCATTGAGCACATTATCAATTTCCCGCTGATCGACTGTTTCTAATAATTCAGTTAATCCAGGTAATCTTTTAACCATTTCCATAATTTTAATCTTACATGCAAATCTGATATACACAGAGTTTATAACGAGAACTGGTAACATCAGTTTTCATAACTTACTCAACAACAATCCAGATGCACTAAATAAGCGCTCAACTGCCGCTGAGGACACTGGTATGGCCAAAAACAATTTTCGCTCTTGCTTTTAGCAGTTGAAACCTATGTTCATTTTACCAATAATTTAATAGTTGTGAAGTTGGTTGCCGTAATCTTTGAAATAGGGTGACTTCATCGGTATCAAACCGTCCATCAAATGCTGCCGTCATGCTTGCTGCATTATCAAGACACACAAACAGTGGACTGGAGAATGTGGTAGATTCGGCAAGAAATTCACGTGCAAATCAACTGTGCGTAAATTGTGCAATATGGGATTGATTACTATCAATGTTTATAAGAGACAGAGGAAAATAATCCATTCCTAATTTTGATCTAGTTCACATGCAATAAATACCCCATGTGGCAAAAGGTATGTTTGTCTGGCAGAACAAAAGTCAACTATTCCAGAAATTGCACATTCTGGAAGGTGTGCCATATTTTGAAACAATTTTTGAAATTGGAAGTTTGGCCAATTTTCCTTGCGCCAAAATAGAACGATATCGTGATACAGTGTAATTATATACCTTGTTTGCAGCGTGAGTAGATCTTGGAGCAAAGTTAGCAGCATCACATATAATGTCACATCCAGCCAAAATGGATACTGTTGGATGTGATGTAATTAGTTCAACAACTGTTTTTTTTTGCCACGCATTTGACAATGTTGGTGGTGGTTTTGTTACGTCCCGCTGCTTGGCTTCAAAAAATCTTTTGATGTTAGAACTACCGGTACCATATTTCATGTTATGCTGTATTGCAACTCCATAACCACTTTGATTAATGCATTTTTCATTAATCAACTTATACCAACTGTATAGCGTTTTGCAATTTGCACAGCAAACAAAAGTGCTAAAATACTTTCAGATATTTTAACTGCTTTAGCATCGGCTGTTGAAGACTTTACAAGTTCTTTTGGAACATCAATCAAGTGACATTCTCCGTCACTCAAAATCTTAGCAACAACAGTTTTAATAAGATTCTGGAACTCATATTTTTGATTGGCTATTTTGGGGTACCGTAGGCTTACACAGCCTACACTCAGTAACACCGTAACTTCAAGTGACTGCCTTCACAAATTATTTGAAATTAGGACTACTATATATTTATAGACTATAAATATAGAACCTAATATTCAACCAAATAAAAATACCGAAATTCAGCAACAAAACAACTTCGATTACAGCAGATTAAAACTATAGTGTGTTTTTTTTTGGTTGCCTCAATATAAAATTCAATATCTCAGTAACGGGCTGAGATAAAATGATGAGATTTAGTATATAACGTTATCATTATGTCCACCCAACAAAACAATTTTTGTTCTGGAGATTTTACAGCAGATTTTAAAGTTAGCTTATATACGGTATATTAATTATGACTTAAAGATTACGACCATGATTTTAACAGTTTTACAGCTTCCCCAAGATTCGACCCAAATTATTCAAAATTTTCACGTGACTTTCGTTTTCAAACAAACAGCGCGAAGATTCAGAGGCGTCTCCAAATGTGGGTTCTTTCATGAAACGTGATTATATAAATAAACTAGCTGACAAGGCCCGGTTTCTGGTGGAAATCAATCAATCAATCAATCAATCTATCTATCTGTCTGTCTGTCTGTCTGTCTGTCTGTCTGTCTGTCTGAATGTCTGTCTGAATGTCTGTCTGTCTGAATGTCTGCCGGTCGGCTGACCCATCCACCTACCCACCGACCTACCGATATCTATCTATCTATCTATCTATCTATCTATCTATCTATCTATCTATCTATCTATCTATCTATCTATCTATCTATCTATCTGCCTGCCAGCCCGACCACCCACCCACCGACAGACCGACCGACCTACCGATATCTATCTATCTATCTATCTATCTATCTATCTATCTATCTAATCTATCTAATCTATATGTCTGTCTGTCTGCCTGCCTGCCGGCGCACCCACCCACATACCGACCGACCGACCGACCGACAGATATCTATCTATCTATCTATCTATCTATCTATCTATCTATCTATCTATCTATCTAATATATCTATCTATCTATCTATCTGTCTGTCTGTCTGTCTGCCTGTCTGCCTGCCTGCCTGCCGGCCCACCCACCCACCGACCAACCGACCGACGTACCGATATCTATCTATCTATCTCTATCTATCTATCTATCTATCTATCTATCTATCTATCTATCTATCTAATCTATCTAATCTATCTAATCTATCTGTCTGTCTGTCTGCCTGCCTGCCTGCCGGCCCACCCACCCACATACCGACCGACCGACCGACAGATATCTATCTATCTATCTATCTATCTATCTGTCTATCTGTCTATCTATCTATCTATCTATCTATCTATCTATCTATCTATCTATCTATCTATCTAATCTATATGTCTGTCTGTCTGCCTGCCTGCCGGCCCACCCACCCACCGACCAACCGACCGACGTACCGATATCTATCTATCTATCTATCTATCTATCTATCAATCAATCTATCTATATATCTATCTGTCTGTCTGTATGTCTGTCTGTATGTCTGTCTGTCTCTCTGCCTGCCTGCCGGCCCACCCACCCACATACCGACCGACCGACCGACAGATATCTATCTATCTATCTATCCATCCATCTATCTATCTATCTATCTATCTATCTATCTATCTATCTATCTATTTATCTATCTATCTAATCTATCTGTCTGTCTGTCTGCCTGACTGCCTGCCTGCCGGCCCACCCACCCACCAAGCGACCGACCGACCGACCTACCGATATCTATCTATCTATCTATCTATCTATCTATCTATCTATCTAATCTAATCTATCTGTCTGTCCTATCTATCTAATCTATCTGTCTGTCCTATCTATCTAATCTATCTGTCTGTCTGTCTGCCTGCCTGCCGGCCCACCCACCGACCAACCGACCGACGTACCGATATCTATCTATCTATCTATCTATCTATCTATCAATCAATCTATCTATATATCTATCTGTCTGTCTGTCTGTATGTCTGTCTGTATGTCTGTCTGTCTCTCTGCCTGCCTGCCGGCCCACCCACCCACATACCGACGGACCGACCGACAGATATCTATCTATCTATCTATCCATCCATCCATCTATCTATCTATCTATCTATCTATCTATCTATCTAATATATCTATCTATCTATCTGTCTGTCTGTCTGTCTGTCTGTCTGTCTGTCTGCCTGCCTGCCGGCCCACCCACCCACCGACCAACCGACCGACGTACCGATATCTATCTATCTATCTATCTATCTATCTATCTATCTATCTATCTATCTATCTATCTATCTATCAATCAATCTATCTATATATCTATCTGTCTGTCTGTCTGTATGTCTGTCTGTATGTCTGTCTGTCTCTCTGCCTGCCTGCCGGCCCACCCACCCACATACCGACCGACCGACCGACAGATATCTATCTATCTATCTATCCATCCATCTATCTATCTATCTATCTATCTATCTATCTATCTATCTATCTATCTATTTATCTATCTATCTAATCTATCTGTCTGTCTGTCTGCCTGACTGCCTGCCTGCCGGCCCACCCACCCACCAACCGACCGACCGACCTACCGATATCTATCTATCTATCTATCTATCTATCTATCTATCTATCTATCTATCTATCTATCTAATCTAATCTAATCTATCTGTCTGTCCTATCTATCTAATCTATCTGTCTGTCCTATCTATCTAATCTATCTGTCTGTCTGCCTGCCTGCCGGCCCACCCACCCATTAACCGACCGACCTAC
>OY992876.1:85383468-85435968 GCA_963921405.1 Cepaea hortensis
AACAAGAACACTACGCAGGAAGCCAAAGAAGATTTATAAACCAACACAGATATGGCGTCGTTAGCCGCTACACGTTGCGGGATTTGCTGAGGAGGGGATCCGAGCACTTATGGACTGAATGGTTCGATGTGCAATGAGGATGATCTGTCGACTAACAAACTAACTAACTAACTAGGATCAGAGGTAAATAGCAAATTATCCCTCGATCAGGAAATCAACATCAGGATTGGCAAGGCAGCAACAACAATGAACATGTTAGCAAAAAGAGTCTGGGTGAACAGGAAGCTTACTGCCAAAACAAAAGTCCTCGTCTACCAAGCCTGTGTCCTTAGTACTCTTCTTTATGGCAGTGAAACCTGGACAACTTACTTTTTAAACAGCTTTCATATGCGGTGTCTGCGAAGAATACTTGGTATTAAGTGGCAAGACAAAATCACAAATACTGAAGTATTGGAAAGATCAGGTTGTGTGACGGTGTATTCCATGCTCAGTCTTCGTAGACTTAGATGGATAGGACACGTTAGGAGGATGGATGATGGTAGAATACCAAAGGACATCTTTTTTGGTGAATTACAGACGGGTAGGAGATCTCAGGGTCGGCCTCTACTACGATACAAAGATGTGTGTATGCGGGACATGATTGATACAGGCATTGATAATGCACAATGGGAGCACGTCGCCGCTGAACGTGCTGCATGGAGGGCAACTATCAGAAATGGAATAAAGACAAAGTAGAAAATGATTGCAGATAAAGCACACACAGAGCGTGAGAGACGTAAGATGGTGCAAAATGGTGGAAATGACCATGTTTTCACATGCACCTACTGTGGGCAAACATTTGCAGCAAGAATTGGCCTTACCAGGCACACTCGCCACCGCCATGGATCGTAGTTATTGCCATATGACAGTTATTAAGCCTTTTTGAAGCACAATGTAACAAACTATCGTCTGTCAAGACGGAAAGGTGCCAATGTATGTAGTAGTTGTAGTAATAGTAATAGTAATAATAAGACGGTTGGATTCATACAAGAGACAACATTGCAGTTATAAGCATATTTCAGGCGAACGAAAGAAGAAGAAGAAGAAGTAGTAGTAGTAGTAGTAGTAGTAGTAGTAGTAGTAGTAGTAGTAGTAGTAGTAGTAGTAGTAGTAGTAGTAGTAGTAGTAGTAGTAGTAGTAGTAGTAGTAGTAGTAGTAGTAGTAGTAGTAGTAGTAGTAGTAGTAGTAGTAGTAGTAGTAGTAGTAGTAGTAGTAGTAGTAGTAGTAGTAGTAGTAGTAGTAGTAGTAGTAGTAGTAGTAGTAGTAGTAGTAGTAGTAGTAGTAGTAGTAGTAGTAGTAGTAGTAGTAGTAGTAGTAGTAGTAGTAGTAGTAGTAGTAGTAGTAGTAGTAGTAGTAGTAGTAGTAGTAGTAGTAGTAGTAGTAGTAGTAGTAGTAGTAGTAGTAGTAGTAGTAGTAGTAGTAGTAGTAGTAGTAGTAGTAGTAGTAGTAGTAGTAGTAGTAGTAGTAGTAGTAGTAGTAGTAGTAGTAGTAGTAGTAGTAGTAGTAGTAGTAGTAGTAGTAGTAGTAGTAGTAGTAGTAGTAGTAGTAGTAGTAGTAGTAGTAGTAGTAGTAGTAGTAGTAGTAGTAGTAGTAGTAGTAGTAGTAGTAGTAGTAGTAGTAGTAGTAGTAGTAGTAGTAGTAGTAGTAGTAGTAGTAGTAGTAGTAGTAGTAGTAGTAGTAGTAGTAGTAGTAGTAGTAGTAGTAGTAGTAGTAGTAGTAGTAGTAGTAGTAGTAGTAGTAGTAGTAGTAGTAGTAGTAGTAGTAGTAGTAGTAGTAGTAGTAGTAGTAGTAGTAGTAGTAGTAGTAGTAGTAGTAGTAGTAGTAGTAGTAGTAGTAGTAGTAGTAGTAGTAGTAGTAGTAGTAGTAGTAGTAGTAGTAGTAGTAGTAGTAGTAGTAGTAGTAGTAGTAGTAGTAGTAGTAGTAGTAGTAGTAGTAGTAGTAGTAGTAGTAGTAGTAGTAGTAGTAGTAGTAGTAGTAGTTGTAGTAGTAGAGGACGAAGAAGAAAAATGACTTGAGAGAAAGAAGAGTGGGAATCAAACAAAAAGGAAATCTGGAGTATAATAAAAAGTATGAGGAGAAGAAGAAGAAGAAGAAGAAGAAGAAGAAGAAGAAGAAGAAGAAGAAGAAGAAGAAGAAGAAACTGGAAGGGAGGGGGTGGGGTGGGTTGGGGGTGGGGGAGGGCATTACAATCGACAACAGCAGGCACAATAAGAGCCATGAAACGAAGGCAATTGCTTTGATTCACACAAAATATGTGATTGTTTCCTAGGTGGACATGATGACAGAAGTGCGCACTGTTCAGTGGAAGAGGGACGACCAGCTCCACGTGGATGTGGTAGAGATTGCACTTCGTGGTGGGGACCTGGTCTTCATCATCGTCCTCCCACACGACACTCAGGGACTGCCGGATGTGGGTGAGTTTCAGCATCCTTTGACTGATGGCTTCTGTTTCACAGCCACATTGATCTGAATGAACTTGAGTGTCCGGTATTTGGTATACACATACCTGCTAATCGTGCTGTCTTCCGTTGCAGAGACTGTCTCCCAGAATGACATTACACCAATAGTGTCTCTGCCCTCTTACCTCATCATTCTCATACACCACGCACTCTGCGGCGATAGGCAGATGATCTCATCAGTAGAGACAATGGCTATGGCCACCGACTAGTACAGTCATTGCCCAGAAGGAAAGTAATAGCAAACTGCCTTCTGCACAACTTGCCAAGAAACCATAACAATCATGAAAGAAAACAATAAGAAAGAGATCTGGTGGCGAGACCCCCAGGCCAGGCAGATCAGATAACACTGGGGAAGAGTGTGACACTGTGACCAGTACTAGTAATCGTGATGGCGGAGTTAATCTTGTCTGTGTTACTAAGGAAATCCTGTGTCACAGAGTGAGAATAGGAACGTGGAATGTGAGAAGTCTGTATGAGGGGAAGAAAGTAGTATGTGATGAATATATGTATATATATGAATATGTGACGGGAGTTTCTGTGGCGAAGTGGTCAAGCCGTTTGACTCGTGCTCCGAAGGTTGTGGGTTCGATTCCGGGCCGCACCCTTCGGTTTACGAGTTAAATGTTTCGGAGACTCCTGTGGGTCGTCGCTAAAGCTAAAAGCTACCGAGTTCGTGCTTTGTGCGACGCTTTCCGCGCTGCGGAAAGAGACCGAGCCATATGGGATAAAACCCGGTGCGATGAAGTCGACCCTGTCGACTTTTAAGCGACTTTTTTTTTTAATGATGGTATGTGATTGAGTTACGAACATCGCATTTCAGAAAATGAAGAGTATCTTATGCAATAAGTCACTATCACTGAATGTAAGAAAGAGAGTGCCGAAATGCTATGTAGAACCAGTTTTGCTGTATGGCAGTGAATCTTGGAATGTAAATGAACAAATTAAGAAGAAATTAGAAGCAACAGAGATGTGGTTCCTGAGACGAATGTTGCGAATTCCTTGGACTGCCAGAGTAACTAACGACGACTGCCTGAAACAGGCTAACGAAACTAGAACATTATATACAACAATAAGACAGAGACAAACAGATTTCCTCTGTCATGTGATGAGAAGAGAGACATTGGAGAACATCGTAACAACTGGAAAGATCGAGGGGAAGAGAGGCAGAGGTAGACCAAGAGAAGTGATGCTGGATGGATTGAGACGGTGGCATGGAGGAATATCAGCAGCAGAGTTGATCCAGAAAACCAAAGACCGAGATCTATGGAGAGCCATGAACGCCTACGCCAGCCGGCACGGCACTTGATGATGATGGTGATGTGATTGAGAGGTTAAATTTTCAAATTTTAGGAATTAGTGAACATTGCTGGAGAGGCAAGGGACATTTCACAACTGAAAATGGAAGTCTTTTCATTTATTCTGGTAGAGACGGAGGCCAGATTGGAGTGGATTTTGCTTAGATAAAACTACTGCAAAAGCTTTAATGGGATATAACCCAGTTAGTGATAGAATCCTCACTATTAAACTTAAAGGCCGTCCAAAAAACACCAGAGGAGGACGAAATTGAAGATTTTTACAACACACTGCAAGACACATTAAATAAGATTGGTCATAATGATATAGCAATAATAATAGGAGATTTTAATGCGAAAGTAGGTATAGGAAGAGCTAAAAATGAGAGACACGTTTTAGGAAAATTTGGATTGGGAAATATAAATGATGCAGGTGACAAATTAATTGCATTTTGCACAGAAAATGAGTTAACGATAGCCAACACACTTTTCAAACAACACCCAAGAAGACTCTTCACATGGAAGTCCCCGGACAGTATTACCAAAAATCAGATAGATTATATTTTAATACAAAGAAGATGGAGATCAAGCATTACATCTGCAAAAACCACACGAAGTGCAGACTGTGAAACAGATCATCTGTTACTAGAAGCAGATCTGAAATTAAAACTCAAAAAGCTTACCCGAGGACCAAGGCCACTTAGTTTTGATCTCACAAAAATACCAGATGCATACAATGTAGAAGTTAGGAATCGTTTTGGGGTCTTGATGTCTGTACAAGAGGAAATGACACCTGATGAACTGGCAGTACTAACTAACAATATCTTGATAACTGCAGCCAAAGATTTAATTCCGACCAAGAAAAAGCAACTTAAGTCATAGATTACATCAGACACGTTAGAATTAATAAAACAACGAAGGGAACTGAAACAGAAAGGAGGTGAATCTGATAATACCAGGATGAAGTATACATCTTTAACTCTAGAAATAAGAAAGAAAACAAGAAAGGACAAAAATCAATATATACAAGATTGCTGTACCAGAATAGAGAAATATCATAAGACTGGAAGAGATTACGAAATGTTCAAAGAAATGAAGTTATTGAGAAGAAATGTTCAACCTCAGTTGAATTTTATCTGTGACAACATGGGAAATACCTTAACAGAATCTAGACAAATTCTAGAAAGATGGCAGGAGTACTGCAGTGGAATGTATGATATGACTGACAGTGAGGATATGAAGACACATGAGCCAATGACAGCAGAGACAGAACCTGGAACCTCATTAGATGAAATTGCATGGGCAATAAAGAACCTGAAGAATGATAAATCACCTGGATGTGATGAGATAACAGCTGAACTAATTAAAGCAGGAGGAGAAGAAAGCATGCAAATCTATCATGCATTATGTAAAAAGATATGGAAATATGGTATTTGGCCAATTTGATTCCAATACCAAAAAGGGGAACCTGAAATTATGCACCAACTATAGAACTTTTGCCTTGATCAGTCATGCAAGGAAAATTCTACTAAAAATCATAATGGGAAGACTTCGTAAGAAAATGGAAGAAGAAATTAACGTGGTTCAATCTGGATTTGGACATGAAGAGGAACAAGAGATGACATTCTCAACATGCGATTAATAATAGATAAGTGCAGAGAATTTAATGTAAACTTATTCTCATGTTTTTTGGATTATTCAAAGGCATTTGACTGTGTAAATGTTAAGGGACTCCATTCATCAAACTAGCAAAGAAGTATTACCGGAGAGAGGCAAAATAGCTAAGAAAAAATGGACAAATGAAGAAATCTTAAAACTGATGGACAAAAGAAAACAGAGTAAAAATGACAAACAAGAATACGCTAAGATAAATAAAGAAATAAAAGATAAATGTGGGAAGGCTAAAGAAAGTTGGTTAAACGAGCAATGCAAAAAAATATGAATTAAATTCCATTAATGATACAAAAAATATGTACAGACAAATCAGTGAGCTTAGAGGAAGAAAAATAAGAATAAATACAGGGTGTTTGAAATCAAAAACAGGAAAGATATTATTAGAGGAAGGTGCTATAATGAAGAGGTGGAATGAGTATATAAGAGAATTATATGACGGAGAAAGGGAAGAATTAACAGAAGATAGTAACTTAGAAGGTCCACCTATTCTGAAAGAAAAAGTCGCTGACGCTATGAAACATATGAGAAAAGGAAAAACAGCTGGGCCAGATGAAATCACAATAGAAGAATTAGAAGTGTTGGGAGAATTTGGAGTAGATATATTAACCAAAATGTTGAATGATATTTACAGTAGTGGATATTTACCCAGTGATATGCTGAAATCTGTATTTATAGCTATACCAAAAAGACCAGGAGCAATTGATTGTGAAGATTTTCGTACAATTAACCTCATAAACCATATCACTAAGCTTTTACTCAGAATCATAATGAGAAGAATCAAAAAGAAAATAAAAATGGAAATTAGTGAAGAACAGTATGGATTTGTGGAAGGAAAGGGCACAAACAATGCAATTTATACATTACGGACACTAATAGAAAGGTCAATAGAGAAACAAAGAGACATATATTTGTGCTTCATAGATTATACTAAGGCATTTGATAAAGTAAAACATGATGAACTGATTAAAATGTTGGAAGATATCAACATTGATGGAAAAGATGTAAGAATAATAAAGAATGTTTACTGGAACCAAGTAGCAGCAATTAAAATGGGAAATAAAGAGGGTAGTTACGAACAGATAAAGCTAGGAGTACGACAGGGGTGTGTCTTGTCACCAGATCGTTTCTCCCTGTATAGCGAAGTAATAATGAGAGAGATCAAAGAGATGCCAGGAATAGATCAAAGAGATGCCAGAAATACTAGTTGGAGGTTATAATATAAATAATATACGCTATGCAGATGACACAGTATTGGTGGCGGATAATTCAACAGACCTACAACAATTATTAGACGTTGTAGTAACAGAGAGTGCAAGGAAAGGACTCTCCTTGAATATCATGAAAACAGTAACAATGGTAATATCAAAGAAAATGGTGACACCAAAATGTGACATAGAAATAGAAGGAAAAATCCTTAACCAAGTGGATAATTTTAGATACCTAGGGGCATTTATAACATCAGATGGAAGATGTACAACAGAGATTAGGAGCAGAATAGTCCAGGCAAAAGCCGCATTTCAGAAAATGAAGAGTATCTTGTGCAATAAGTCACTATCACTGAATGTAAGAAAGAGAGTGCTGAAATGCTATGTAGAACCAGTTTTGCTGTATGGCAGTGAATCTTGGAATGTAAATGAACAAAGTAAGAAGAAATTAGAAGCAACAGAGATGTGGTTCCTGAGACGAATGTTGCGAATTCCTTGGACTGCCAGAGTAACTAACGATGACTGCCTGAAACAGGCTAATGAAACTAGAACATTATATACAACAATAAGACAGAGACAAACATCTTTCTTCGGTCACGTGATGAGAAGAGAGGCATTGGAGAACATCGTAACAACTGGAAAGATCGAGGGGAAGAGAGGCAGAGGCAGACCAAGAGAAATGATGCTGGATGGATTGAGACGGTGGCATGGAGGAATATGAGCAGCAGAGTTGATCCAGAAAACCAAAGACCGAGAGCCATGAACGCCTACGCCAGCTGGCACGGCACTTGATGATGATGATGATGATCTTTCCCATTGCAACATACGCCTGTGAGACCTGGACACTTACTAAACAAGCTGAACAGTGCATAAATGTCTTTGAATATAAATGTTATAGACGAGTTCTAAGAATATCTTGGGTAAAGAAAAGAACAATTGCATCCATACTTCAAGAGCTGAATATTGAAGAAGGCTGGGTATTAAAATCGATAAGACAAAGAAAATTGAAATATTTTGGTCACTTGAAACGTCACGAAAGCTTGGAGAGAACAATAATGGAGGGGTATATGACTGGGAAGAGAGGAAGAGGAAGGCCAAAGAGAAGATAGGTGCAAGATGTCGCGGATGATCTCCAGATGGGTGTATCGGACGCGGGACATCTTGCTTATGATCGAGGGGTTTTCCGGAAGGTTGTTATGGGAGCGAGGTTCTGCAAAGAACATGCTACTGAATGAATGAATCTAGCTGTTAGTTCACTGACTTCATAAACCACACTATCTATTAATCCAGCTATTAGTTCACTGACTTCATAAACCACACCATCTATTCATTTAGCGATTAGTTCACTAACTTCATAAACCACACTATCTATTACAAGTCAGGTCTCATCAGATATGACTGAGCTACCGTATGACAGTAGACTCTACTACCTGCTTTTTGTTAGCGCCGAATGTTGGACGGCGCTACCAAACCCGACAACCCACATTGTGCCACGGCTTCGGGCGGAAGAGGGAGGGTACACGCCTTATCCTGGTGCGAGGAAATGCAACCTAAAGACAAAATGTCATGGCAGGGTAGACCATGTCCTAAGCGTTGGTTGGCAGCTGGTCTAGGATCGAAGCTCCGACAGGCGGACAGTTAGAGCATTGCTTTACTGATCCGGCAGCTTCTGCAGCTTATCTTCTTCCAGATGTATTGGTGATACCATTCTTCTGGAGTGAACTAGGCAGGCCAAAGAGAGGGATCATGCTGCATGGGCAACACATGGTCTCTATATTTTAACCCAGGCTTTATGCTATGGAGAGGTTTAACTCCATCCATGGGCTTAACCTGTCTCGGAATCAAAGCAAGAGGTAACAGTTACGGGTTATAAGTCCTTGTCAATTGGCGTAGACATGGGGTGCGACGGGTTGCCTCTGACGGTGGGAGACACCTACAGGCGTCACTGATCAACTACCTCCCGCCTCAAGCTGATCCGCTACAACCTGCCTGCTTCAATGGGTGCTTGGGGTTAGGACAAAATCTGAATCGCAGGACTCCATGAGTTTTGCATATCCTTTACAGGACATCGCTGTCAAAATCAGCATCTTTAAGCTGATTGTTGATTTCTTGGCAAGATTACGCTCAGTAGTTTGCCATTGCTTTCTGAGCGTCCGGCTCACATACCCCGTAAGTTACTGACGCGATTCGAACCACTGCTGATTCTCACCGTCGTCATTTTACTTACGAGAGTATACGAGATTACGGAGAAAAGTCGCTAACCTCTAGCCCAATTGCAGTACTACTAAAGAGAAAATAGAAACCTCAAGCTACATCTTGCAACCTGGAACGTAAGAACCATGTGTCCAGGATTTTCCAGTGACCTGACGAATATTGACGATGTGAGAAAAACGGCTGTGATTGATGCCGAACTCAATCGCCTTGACATTGGAATTGCTGGCCTGCAGGAGACTCACCTCGCTGAGGAAGGGTCACTCAGGGCAAACAATTACACATTTTCTTTTTTTTTTTAGGGGGGGGGGGGAAGGAGGGGAGGGTTGAGGGCAGGCAGCAAAACGGCAACATGGTGTGGGTTTTGCAGTGAAGAATTCGCTACTGGGAATGATTGAAATTCCAGCTGGATGTAATGCTAGACTATTATCCCTGCGCTTGGCAACCTCTTGTGGTTTTGCCACCATTATCATTGGATATGCACCGACACTCACCTCCTCTGAAGATGTGAAGGATTCGTTCTATGAGGAATTAGACTCTGTGATCAAGGCAGTTACAAAATCCGACTACATTTATATGCTCAGTGATTTCAATGCTCGTGTGAGCAAGGACTCGAGTTCATGGCCAGTGTGCCTTGGAAAATACAACATTGGTCGCATTAATGAAAATGGGCATAGGCTGTTAGAGCATTGCACCAGAAATTACTTATGTCTTACAAACTCCTTTTTTTAAACAAAAGAGCTGCATAAGGTCACATGGAAACATCCAAGATCTGGCCATTGGCATCAGCTGGACTTCATCATCACACGGAGACAACATCTGAGCCAACCATTATTAATTCGAAGTTACCATAATGCTGGCTGTGATACGGATCATTCTTTGGTTGTTGCAAGGGTTAGACTGAGACCAAAGAGAATCTACACAGCTAAACTCAAATAATCTAGCCCCAGGATTAATATTATTAACACACACGATAAGTATTTTGAGTTCCAACAGCAACTTGAAGACGCTTTGACTGATACATCAGAAAATTGTACAGCAAGTGAAAAGTGGGGTAAACCTGCACCAACCCTCGACCATTAATTAGCTTTGGCTAAGAACCCCCAGGCACTTTTCTTACCTCTCAACACCGAACCGTCTGTGTATATATTCACATCACCCGAGCTAGCATTATCCTGAATTAGTTGCTGGATTTCCACTTCCGTGGCCTCTGCTAGCCATTCCTTGCTCTCCCGGCTCAATGTGATTATAACTTTGCACAAGTCTGACTGCTCCACTGGCACACTGACCCACTCCTCTCCTCGCCTAATATTCTCC
The DNA here is from genome assembly GCA_963921405.1 of Cepaea hortensis. Taxonomy (NCBI): domain Eukaryota; kingdom Metazoa; phylum Mollusca; class Gastropoda; order Stylommatophora; family Helicidae; genus Cepaea; species Cepaea hortensis. The sequence continues at coordinate 85,393,666 of OY992876.1, forward strand.
ATGATGCACACCTGTCTGATCGTATCCTCCGCCTGAGCTATCCAAGATTTCCCTCTAATCAGTCGCTGGCCCTTAACTGAGTCCAGCGCCTCATGCAAAGGGTGATCTGTATCTGCAGCTACTCTGAGGTATGATTTCGCCTGCATCACCTTGAGACAACCTGTAACAGTCGGCAAACCAAGGATGTAACGCATACACACTACTGGGGTGTCTCTGGTGCATCCCAGAATGACCCGCATAGCTTTGTTCTGTTTGCGCTCTAACCTCACCAGCTGACTCTTTGAGACAGTGAACAGTCCTAGTCCATAATCAGTCACTGAGAGGATGAAGTGCTGGTATAGTGTGAAAAGCATTCTCTGCTCTGTATCCATTGCAGCCATAGTTTTAAGTGCACTGAGTCCCTTTTGAGATCTTGTCACAACCGTCTCCACATGGTCCTTGAAGGACAGGCTCCTGTCAAATGTGATTCCCAGATACTTCAGTTTGTTCTCTCAGTTCTCTTCAGTTTGTTCTCCAGATCACATCTGCCTCCCTAGATCACATGTATATCCACAATTCAAATCTACATCCCAAAATCACATCTATCTCCTTATATAGCTTCTGTTTTAGTAGGTCACGTCTGCTTCCTCAGATCTTATTTGTCTCCCCAGATTACATCTCTCTCCCTAGATGACATGTGTCCTTCTAGATGACATGTGTCCTCATAAATGACATATGTCTCCCTATATAACATGTGTCCTCCTAGATGATATGTGTCTCCCTAGATAACATGTGCCTCCCTAAATGACTCGTGTTTCTCTAGATGACATGTGTCTCCCTAGATTAAATTCGCTTCCTAGATAACATGTGTCTTTTTAGATGCCATGTGTCCAACTAGATGACATTTGTCTCCCTAGATAACATGTGAATCTTCAAATGACGCGTGTCTCCCTAGATGACATGTGTTTCATTAGATGAAATTTGCCTCCCTAGAAAACATGTGTCTCCCTAGATGACATGTGTCTCCCTAGATAACATGTGTCTTCCTATATAACTTGTGTTTCCTTAGATAACATGTGTCTTCTTAGCTAACATGTATCTTCCTAGATAACATGTGTTTCCCTAAATAACATGTGTCTCCTTCGATAACATATGTCTCCCTATATAACATGTGTTTCCTTAGATAGCATGTGCCTCCCTAGATAACATGCGTTTCTTTAGATGACATCTGTCTCCCGAGATGACATGTGTCTTCTAAGATGACACGTGTCACCCTGGATAATATGTGTCTCTTTAGATAACATCTCTCTCCCTAGATAATATCCTTCTCCCTAGATAATATGTGTCTGCCTTCATTTTACCAGCATACTTAAATCACATGAACTACATAGATTATTGTGACCCTGAATAACACCCCCGGGAAGGACATCTTACTATCAATGTCTCCATGAATCACATTTTATAGCGAATGACACTTCATTTACGAATGACAAACGGCTGCTTGGATGACTCCTGTATCTCTAGATGACACCCGTCTACCTACATCACATATGTATCCCAGATTCACACCTGTCTCTGTGCAGCACACCTGCCTCTCCACAGCACAATTGTCTTCCAATAGCACACCTGTCTCCCCACAGCACACCTGTCTCCCAATAGACACCTGTCTCCCCACAGCACACCTGTCTCCCCACATCCCACCTGTCTGTGTCTCAACACAGCACACCTGTCTCTCTAAAGCACACCTGTCTCCCCACATAACACCTGTCTCCCAACATCACATCTGTCTCCCCACAGCACACATGTCTCCCCACAGCACACCTGTCTGTGTCTCCCCACAGCACACCTGTCTCCTCACAGCACACCTGTCTCCCCACAGCAAACTTGTTTCCCCACATCCCATCTGTCTGTGTCTCCCCACAGCACACCTGTCTCCCTAAAGCACACCTGTCTCCCTACAGCACATCTGTCTCCGAACAGAACACATGTCTCCCCACAGCACACCTGTCTCCCCACAGCATACCTATCTCTACAGCACACCTGTCTCCCAACAGAACAGACAAGTACACCAGCCTTCTCTCTGATTTGTCTCTCTAGAGAAAGTAATCATGGAAAACATCGACGCCCTAACGGGCCTGTGCCAGGGCTTGGAGCCGACTCTAGTCCGTCTGGGAATCCCCAAGTTTAGGCTGCATACATCTCTGCACATGAAGGATGGACTGAGGGACATTGGCGTCGTGCAGGCCTTTGACGCGGACCGGGCCGACTTCAGCCCTGTCTCAGCGACTAGTGAGTGGGCCGTGGTGTGTGCATGTGTGTGAATAGTGAGTGGACCGGTTGGTCGTGGTGGATGTATGTGTGTGTGTACAACCACCGAGGCATTTCCTTGCTTTCAATTGCAGGGAAGATACTCGCCAGAATTCTTCTCAATCGCCTCACGACCCATCTCGATCAAGGTCTTCTTCCTGAGAGTCAATGTGGCTTAAGAAAAGAACGTGGAACTGTTGACATGATTTTTGCTGCAAGGCAGCTGCAAGAGAAATGTCAGGAACAGAACTGCGAAATGTTCTCCACTTTCATTCACCTTACCCAGGCTTTTGATACAGTCAGCAGAGAAGGACTGTGGAAGATTATGGCAAATTATGGCTGTCCACGAAAGTTTGTCCAAATAGTGCGGCTATTTCATGATGGCATGCAGGCAAGAGTACAGGAAAATGGTGAACTGTCTGAGTCTTTTCCTGTCATCAATGGAGTGAAGCAAGGATGTGTCCTGGCACCAACACTGTTCAGCCTCATGTTTTCAGCTATGTTGACGAATGCCTTCGAGAACAACGAAATTGGAATAGACATCAACTACCGCATGGATGGAAAGTTATTCAATCTCAGAAGGCTGAAAGCTAAAACCAAAATTAACAGCGACGCCGTCAGAGAGCTCCTGTTTGCTGATGATTGCGCTCTATACGCCAACTCAGAGGCGGACATGCAACATAATGTTTCAGCTTTCTCACATGCCTGTGCCAACTTTGGGCTCAATATCAATTTGGAGAAGACTGTAGTTATGTACCAGCCAGCTCCAGGGAATAATCACACTGTGCCGAATATCAAAGTGAATGGTCATAGTCTAAGTGTTGTGGTCAAATTCACCTATCTTGGCAGCACTGTGTCACAAGCTGCCACAATTGATGATGAAGTGAATGCAAGAATCTCCAAGGTCGGCGCGGCCTTTGGCAGACTGTACAAGAATGTATGGGACAGAAATGGAATAAGCCTGCAAACAAAGCTGAAAGTCTACAAAGCAGTTGTATTATCCACACTGCTATATGCTTGTGAAACCTGGACTGTTTATCAGCAACACGTTAAGAACTTAAACCACTTCCACACAGTCTGCCTTAGGAAGTTACTGAAGATTAAATGACAAGACAAGATCCCAGACACTAAAGTCCTAGAAAGAGAGTTCATGCCCAGTATCCACACTATACTGATGAAGAATCAGATTCGCTGGGCTGGTCACTTGACTCGCATGCCAGATCACAGGCTCCCTAAACGAATTTTTTACGGAGAGTTGAGTTGTGGTAAACTCTCCCAAGGCGGCCAGAGGAAACGCTTTAAAGACGCTCTGAAAATCTCACTGAATGCTTTTGGAATTCATCATGACACCTGGGTGACTGCAGCCAGAGACCGAAATTGGTGGCGTGCATCATTACGCAAGGATGCAGTCACTTGTGAGGCAACCAGGACTGCAAGAGCTGTGAAGAAAAGTCAGAACAGAACAACCACTGCAGGAAATCCTCCTCCAGAAACGTCGAGCATTCTTTGTCCACATTGTCAAAGAACATTTCGAGCTAAAATAGACCTTATCAGCCATCTTAGAACTCACGGCTCCATACTTTCAACCCCACTGGATGAAATGAATGGTCATCATCATTCTTGATGGACAAACAACAAACAACGTATGTGTGTGTGTGTTAGTGAGTGGACCAGTGGGTCGTGGTGTGTGCATGTGTGTGTTAGTGAGTGGACCAGTGGGTCGTGGTGTTTGTATGTTTGTTAGTGAGTGGACCAGTGGTCGTGGTGTGTGTTAGTGAGTGTACCAGTGGGTCGTGGTATGTGCATGTGTGTTAGTTTAGTTGACCAGTGGGTGGTGGTGTGTGGATGTGTGTGTTAGTGAGTGGACCAGTGGGTCGTGGTTTGTGCATGTGTGTTAGTTTAGTGGACCAGTGGGTGGTGGTGTGTGCATGTGTGTGAGTGTGTGTGAGTGTGTGTAAGTGTAAAATTATGTGTGTAAGTATACGCGTATGTGTGCAAGTAAACGGGTATGTGTCTAAGTATATGTATGTGTATGTATACCAGTATGTGTGTAAGTGTACGAGTATGTGTGTATGTATACGAGTATGTGTGTAAGCGTACTAGTATGTGTGTAGGTGTACGAGTGTGTGTAAGTGTACCAGTATAAGTGTAAGTATATGTATGTGTGTAAGTATACGAGTATGTGTATAAGTATACGAGTATGTGTGTAAGTGTACGAGTATGTGTGTATGTATACGAGTATGTGTGTAAGCGTACTAGTATGTGTGTAGGTGTACGAGTGTGTGTAAGTGTACCAGTATAAGTGTAAGTATATGTATGTGTGTAAGTGTGCAGGTACGTGTGTAAGTGTATGAGTGTGTGTGTGTGTGAGAGTTTACAAGGGTGTGTGTAAGTGTACGAGTGTTTATAAGTGTATATGTATGTTTGTAAGTGTACGAGTATGTATAAATATACGAGTATTGTGTAAGTGTACGAGTATGTGTGTAAGTGTACGAGTATATGTGTAAGTATACCAATATGTGTGTAAGTGTATGAGTATGTGTGTAAGTGTATGAGTATGTGTGTAAGTGTATAAGTATGTGTGTAAATGTACGAGTATTATAAGTGTACGAGTATGTGTGTAAGTGTACGAGTTTCGGTATAAGTGTACGAGTATGTGTGTAAGTGAAAGATTATTGTGTAAGTGTACAAGTATGTGTGTATTAACACGAGTATGTGTGTGTGGAGACGAGCATGTTCTTAAGTTTATGATTATCTGTGTAGGTGTACCGTATTGTGTAAGTGTACTAGTCTAGTATGTGTGTAAGTGTAAGAGTGTGTGTGTACGTGTACAAGTATGTGTGTAAGTGTACGAGTGTGTGTGAGTGTTCAAGTATGTTTATCACCCATATACCAATGCCATAGATGACCATTATGACCACAAACTCACGACCTAAAGCTTGCCTTTCCTTTCCCTGGCAGCCAAGTTTCACCTTTCCGAGATCATTCACGCTGTGGCCATTGATGTCAACGAGGAGGGCATCTCCTCACTGCCCGTTCTCCCGCTCCAGTACGGCTCACCTTCAGGGGTCATACCCCCGGACCATAGCTTCGTCGCTGACCACCCGTTCTTCTTCTTTGTGAAACACAAACCCATTAATCGGGTGCTCATCGTCGGCAAGTATGTTGGGCCATAAAATGGGCAACCCGAAGTGAAAGTTTCGAAGGCACGTCTCACTAACGTGTTGTACATCATCAGTTTGTACAGATTTTGTTCAGTCTAGGTTATCTCTCGCAGAACAATATTGCTTCCGTAAAATACATTAAACCACGAACATTTTGTTTGAAAATATTGATTTCTTTATCAAATCCCCACATAGAAGCTGCAATTGTTACAATTTTCATGTTCGAATGACAATACTCAATAAATTTACTGCAGAATCTGTTCAATTAGTAGGTTGCAAATTCTTCTAGTGACATCTGACAACTGTGCGTTCTAAAAGATATGCCTATTAGTTTCACATGTCATTAAAAGTCAAGTAACTGACTTGACTTTTAGTGACATGTGAAACATTTCTGGAAAGGGCGATAGGAGTTGGATTGTTAGCCGACACTGATATCCCTACATGAAATACTATGATAGTTAGCCGACACTGCTATCCCTACATGAAATACTATGATAGTTAGCTGACACTGGTACCCCTACATGAAATACTATGATAGTTAGCTGACACTGGTATCCCTACATGAAATACTATGATAGTTAGCTGACACTGGTATCCCTACATGAAATACTATGATAGTTAGCTGACACTGGTATCCCTACATGAAATACTATGATAGTTAGCCGACACTGCTATCCCTACATGAAATACTATGATAGTTAGCTGACACTGGTATCCCTACATGAAATACTATGATAGTTAGCTGACACTGGTACCCCTACATGAAATACTATGATAGTTAGCTGACACTGGTATCCCTACATGAAATACTATGATAGTTAGCTGACACTGGTACCCCTACATGAAATACTATGATAGTTAGCCAACACTGGTAACCCTATATGAAATACTATGATAGTTAGCCGACACTGGTATCCCTATATGAAATACTATGATAGTTAGCCGACACTGGTATCCCTATATGAAATACTATGATAGTTAGCTGACACTGGTATCCCTACATGAAATACTATGATAGTTAGCCGACACTGCTATCCCTACATGAAATACTATGATAGTTAGCCGACACTGGTACCCCTACATGAAATACTATGATAGTTAGCCGACACTGCTATCCCTACATGAAATACTATGATAGTTAGCCGACACTGGTATCCCTATATGAAATACTATGATAGTTAGCCGACACTGCTATCCCGACATGAAATACTATGATAGTTAGTTTACACTGTTACAGCTACATGAAATACTATGATAGTTAGGCGACACTGGTATCCCTACATGAAATACTATGATAGTTAGCCGACACTGGTATCCCTACATGAAATACTATGATAGTTAGCTGACACTGGTACCCCTACACGAAATACTATGATAGTTAGCTGACACTGGTATCCCTACATGAAATACTATGATCGATAGCTGACACTGGTATCCCTACATGAAATACTATGATAGTTAGCGGACACTGGTATCCCTATATGAAATACTATGATAGTTAGCCGACACTGGTATCCCTACATGAAATACTATGATAGGTAGCCGACACTGGTATCCCTACATGAAATACTATGATAGTTAGCTTACACTGGTATCCCTATATGAAATACTATGATAGTTAGTCGACACTGGTACCCCTACATGAAATACTATGATAGTTAGATGACACTGGTACCCCTACATGAAATACTATGATAGTTAGCTGACATTGGTATCCCTACTTGAAATACTATGATTGTTAGCTGACACTGGTATCCCAACACGAAATACTATGATAGTCAGGCGACACTGCTATCCCTACATGAAATACTATGATAGTTAGCCGACACTGGTACACCTACATGAAATACTTTGATAGTTAGCTGACACTGGTATCCCTATATGAGATACTGCGATAGTTAGCTGACACTGGTATCCCTATATGAAATCCTATGATAGTTAGTTTACACTGATACAGCTACATGAAATACTATGATAGTTAGCCGAAACTTGTATCCCTACATGAAATACTATGATAGTTAGCCGACACTGGTATCCCTATATGAAATACTATGATAGTTAGCCGACATTGGTATCCCTACATGAAATACTATGATAGTTAGCTGACACTGGTATCCCTACATGAAATACTATGATAGTTAGCTGACACTGGTACCCCTACATGAAATACTATGATAGTTAGCTAACACTGGTACCCCTACATGAAATACTATGATAGTTAGCTGACACTGGTATCCCTACATGAAATACTATGATAGTTAGCTGACACTGGTACCCCTACATGAAATACTATGATAGTTAGCCGACACTGGTATCCCTATATGAAATACTATGATAGTTAGCCGATACTGGTATCCCTATATGAAATACTATGATAGTTAGCCGACACTGGTATCCCTATATGAAATACTATGATAGTTAGCTGACACTGGTATCCCTACATGAAATACTATGATAGTTAGCCGACACTGCTATCCCTACATGAAATACTATGATAGTTAGCCGACACTGGTACCCCTACATGAAATACTATGATAGTTAGCCGACACTGGTATCCCTACATGAAATACTATGATAGGTAGCCGACACTGGTATCCCTACATGAAATACTATGATAGTTAGCTTACACTGGTATCCCTATATGAAATACTATGATAGTTAGCCGACACTGGTACCCCTACATGAAATACTATGATAGTTAGCTGACACTGGTATCCCTATATGAAATACTATGATAGTTAGCCGACACTGGTATCCCTACATGAAATACTATGATAGTTAGCTGACACTGGTATCCCTACATGAAATACTATGATAGTTAGTCGACACTGGTATCCCTATATGAAATACTATGATAGTTAGCCGACACTGGAATCCCTATATGAAATACTATGATAGTTAGCCGACACTGGTATCCCTATATGAAATACTATGATAGTTAGCCGAAACTGGTATCCCTATATGAAATACTATGATAGTTAGCTGACACTGGTATCCCTACATGAAATACTATGATAGTTAGCCGACACTGCTATCCCTACATGAAATACCATGATAGTTAGCCGACACTGGCACCCCTACATGAAATACTATGATAGTTAGCCGACACTGCTATCATTACATGAAATACTATGATAGTTAGCCGACACTGGTATCACTCTATGAAATACTATGATAGTTAACCGACACTGCTATCCCTACATTAAATACTATGATAGTTAGTTTACACTGTTACAGCTACATGAAATACTATGAGAGTTGGGCGACACTGGTATCCCTACATGAAATACTATGATAGTTAGCTGACACTGGTATCCCTACATGAAATACTATGATAGATAGCTGACAATGGTATCCCTACATGAAATACTATGATAGTTAGCCGACACTGGTATCCCTATATGAAATACTATGATAGTTAGCCGACACTGGTATCCCTACATGAAATACTATGATAGTTAGCTGACACTGGTACCCCTACATGAAATACTATGATAGTTATCTGACACTGGTATCCCTACACGAAATACTATGATAGTCAGGCGACACTGCTATCCCTACATGAAATACTATGATAGTTAGCCGACACTGGTACCCCTACATGAAATACTATGATAGTTAGCTGACACTGGTATCCCTATATGAGATACTGCGATAGTTAGCTGACACTGATATCCCTACATGAAATACTATGATAGTTAGCCGAAACTGGTATCCCTACATGAAATACTATGATAGTTAGCTGACACTGGTACCCCTACACGAAATACTATGATAGTTAGCTGACACTGGTATCCCTATATGAAATACTATGATAGATAGCTGACACTGGTATCCCTACATGAAATACTATGATAGTTAGCCGACACTGGTATCCCTATATGAAATACTATGATAGTTAGTCGACACTGGTATCCCTACATGAAATACTATGATACGTAGCCGACACTGGTATCCCTACATGAAATACTATGATAGTTAGCTTACACTGGTATCCCTATATGAAATACTATGATAGTTACCCGACACTGGTACCCATACATGAAATACTATGATAGTTAGCTGACACTGGTACCCCTACATGAAATACTATGATAGTTAGCTGACACTGGTATCCCTACATGAAATACAATGATAGTTAGCTGACACTGGTATCCCTACACGAAATACTATGATAGTCAGGCGACACTGCTATCCCTACATGAAATACTATGATAGTTAGCCGACACTGGTACCCCTACATGAAATACTATGATAGTTAGCTGACACTGGTATCCCTATATGAGATACTGCGATAGTTAGCTGACACTGGTATCCCTATATGAAATCCTATGATAGTTAGTTTACACTGATACAGCTACATGAAATACTATGATAGTTAGGCGACACTGGTATCCCTACATGAAATACTATGATAGTTAGCTGACACTGGTATCCCTACATGAAATACTATGATAGTTAGCCGACACTGGTATCCCTACATGAAATACTATGATAGTTAGCCGACACTGATATCCCTACATGAAATACTATGATAGTTAGCCGACACTGGTATCCCTATATGAAATACTATGATAGTTAGCCGACACTGGTATCCCTATATGAAATACTATGATAGTTAGCCGACAGTGGTACCACTACATGAAATACTATGATAGTTAGCCGACACTGGTATCCCTATATGAAATACTATGATAGTTAGCCGACACTGGTATCCCCATAAGAAATACTATGATAGTTAGCCGACACTGGTATCCCTATATGAAATACTATGATAGTTAGCCGACACTGGTATCCCTATATGAAATACTATGATAGTTAGCCGACACTGGTACCCCTACATGAAATACTATGATAGTTAGCCGACACTGCTATCCCTACATGAAATACTATGATAGTTAGCCGACACTGGTATCCCTATATGAAATACTATGATAGTTAGCCGACACTGCTATCCCTACATGAAATACTATGATAGTTAGTTTACACTGTTACAGCTACATGAAATACTATGATAGTTAGGCGACACTGGTATCCCTACATGAAATACTATGATAGTTAGCTGACACTGGTATCCCTACATGAAATACTATGATAGTTAGCCGACACTGGTATCCCTACATGAAATACTATGATAGTTAGCTGACACTGGTACCCCTAAAGAAATACTATGATAGTTAGCTGACACTGGTATCCCTACATGAAATACTATGATAGATAGCTGACACTGGTATCCCTACATGAAATACTATGATAGTTAGCCGACACTGGTATCCCTACATGAAATACTATGACATTTAGCCGACACTGGTATCCCTATATGAAATACTATGATAGTTAGCTGACACTGGTACCCCTACATGAAATATTATGATAGTTAGCCGACACTGGTATCCCTATATGAAATACTATGATAGTTAGCCGACACTGGTATCCCTATATGAAATACTATGATAGTTAGCCGACACTGGTATCCCTATATGAAATACTATGATAGTTAGCTGACACTGGTATCCCTACATGAAATATTATGATAGTTAGCCGACACTGCTATCCCTACATGAAATACTATGATAGTTAGCCGACACTGGTACCCCTACATGAAATACTATGATAGTTAGCCGACACTGCTATCCCTACATGAAATACTATGATAGTTAGTCGACACTGCTATCCCTATATGAAATACTATGATAGTTAGCCGACACTGCTATCCCTACATGCAATACTATGATAGTTAGTTTACACTGTTACAGCTACATGAAATACTATGATAGTTAGCCGACACTGGTATCCCTATATGAAATACTATGATAGTTAGCTGACACTGGTATCCCTACATGAAATACTATGATAGTTAGCCGACACTGGTATCCCTACATGAAATACTATGATAGTTAGCTGACACTGGTACCCCTACACGAAATACTATGATAGTTAGCTGACACTGGTATCCCTACATGAAATACTATGATAGATAGCTGACACTGGTATCCCTACATGAAATACTATGATAGTTAGCCGACACTGCTATCCCTACATGAAATACTATGATAGTTAGCCGACACTGGTACCCCTACATGAAATACTATGATAGTTAGCCGACACTGCTATCCCTACATGAAATACTATGATAGTTAGCCGACACTGCTATCCCTATATGAAATACTATGATAGTTAGCCGACACTGCTATCCCTACATGCAATACTATGATAGTTAGTTTACACTGTTACAGCTACATGAAATACTATGATAGTTAGCCGACACTGGTATCCCTATATGAAATACTATGATAGTTAGCTGACACTGGTATCCCTACATGAAATACTATGATAGTTAGCCGACACTGGTATCCCTACATGAAATACTATGATAGTTAGCTGACACTGGTACCCCTACACGAAATACTATGATAGTTAGCTGACACTGGTATCCCTACATGAAATACTATGATAGATAGCTGACACTGGTATCCCTACATGAAATACTATGATAGTTAGCCGACACTGGTATCCCTATATGAAATACTATGATAGTTAGCCTACACTGATATCCCTATATGAAATACTATGATAGGTAGCTGACACTGGTATCCCTACATGAAATACTATGATAGTTAGCTGACACTGGTATCCCTACATGAAATACTATGATAGTTAGCTGACACTGGTATCCCTACATGAAATACTATGATAGTTAGCCGACACTGGTATCCCTACATGAAATACTATGATAGTTAGCTGACACTGGTATCCCTACATGAAATACTATGATAGTTAGCCGACACTGGTACCCCTACATGAAATACTATGATAGTTAGCTGACACTGGTACCTCTACATGAAATACTATGATAGTTAGCTGACACTGGTATCCCTACATGAAATACTATGATAGTTAGCTGACACTGGTACCCCTACATGAAATACTATGATAGTTAGCCAACACTGGTAACCCTATATGAAATACTATGATAGTTAGCCGACACTGGTATCCCTATATGAAATACTATGATAGTTAGCCGACACTGGTATCCCTATATGAAATACTATGATAGTTAGCTGACACTGGTATCCCTACATGAAATACTATGATAGTTAGCCGACACTGCTATCCCTACATGAAATACTATGATAGTTAGCCGACACTGGTACCCCTACATGAAATACTATGATAGTTAGCCGACACTGCTATCCCTACATGAAATACTATGATAGTTAGCCGACACTGGTATCCCTATATGAAATACTATGATAGTTAGCCGACACTGCTATCCCGACATGAAATACTATGATAGTTAGTTTACACTGTTACAGCTACATGAAATACTATGATAGTTAGGCGACACTGGTATCCCTACATGAAATACTATGATAGTTAGCCGACACTGGTATCCCTACATGAAATACTATGATAGTTAGCTGACACTGGTACCCCTACACGAAATACTATGATAGTTAGCTGACACTGGTATCCCTACATGAAATACTATGATCGATAGCTGACACTGGTATCCCTACATGAAATACTATGATAGTTAGCGGACACTGGTATCCCTATATGAAATACTATGATAGTTAGCCGACACTGGTATCCCTACATGAAATACTATGATAGGTAGCCGACACTGGTATCCCTACATGAAATACTATGATAGTTAGCTTACACTGGTATCCCTATATGAAATACTATGATAGTTAGTCGACACTGGTACCCCTACATGAAATACTATGATAGTTAGATGACACTGGTACCCCTACATGAAATACTATGATAGTTAGCTGACATTGGTATCCGTACTTGAAATACTATGATTGTTAGCTGACACTGGTATCCCAACACGAAATACTATGATAGTCAGGCGACACTGCTATCCCTACATGAAATACTATGATAGTTAGCCGACACTGGTACACCTACATGAAATACTTTGATAGTTAGCTGACACTGGTATCCCTATATGAGATACTGCGATAGTTAGCTGACACTGGTATCCCTATATGAAATCCTATGATAGTTAGTTTACACTGATACAGCTACATGAAATACTATGATAGTTAGCCGAAACTTGTATCCCTACATGAAATACTATGATAGTTAGCCGACACTGGTATCCCTATATGAAATACTATGATAGTTAGCCGACATTGGTATCCCTACATGAAATACTATGATAGTTAGCTGACACTGGTATCCCTACATGAAATACTATGATAGTTAGCTGACACTGGTACCCCTACATGAAATACTATGATAGTTAGCTAACACTGGTACCCCTACATGAAATACTATGATAGTTAGCTGACACTGGTATCCCTACATGAAATACTATGATAGTTAGCTGACACTGGTACCCCTACATGAAATACTATGATAGTTAGCCGACACTGGTATCCCTATATGAAATACTATGATAGTTAGCCGATACTGGTATCCCTATATGAAATACTATGATAGTTAGCCGACACTGGTATCCCTATATGAAATACTATGATAGTTAGCTGACACTGGTATCCCTACATGAAATACTATGATAGTTAGCCGACACTGCTATCCCTACATGAAATACTATGATAGTTAGCCGACACTGGTACCCCTACATGAAATACTATGATAGTTAGCCGACACTGGTATCCCTACATGAAATACTATGATAGGTAGCCGACACTGGTATCCCTACATGAAATACTATGATAGTTAGCTTACACTGGTATCCCTATATGAAATACTATGATAGTTAGCCGACACTGGTACCCCTACATGAAATACTATGATAGTTAGCTGACACTGGTATCCCTATATGAAATACTATGATAGTTAGCCGACACTGGTATCCCTACATGAAATACTATGATAGTTAGCTGACACTGGTATCCCTACATGAAATACTATGATAGTTAGTCGACACTGGTATCCCTATATGAAATACTATGATAGTTAGCCGACACTGGTATCCCTATATGAAATACTATGATAGTTAGCCGACACTGGTATCCCTATATGAAATACTATGATAGTTAGCCGAAACTGGTATCCCTATATGAAATACTATGATAGTTAGCTGACACTGGTATCCCTACATGAAATACTATGATAGTTAGCCGACACTGCTATCCCTACATGAAATACCATGATAGTTAGCCGACACTGGCACCCCTACATGAAATACTATGATAGTTAGCCGACACTGCTATCATTACATGAAATACTATGATAGTTAGCCGACACTGGTATCACTCTATGAAATACTATGATAGTTAACCGACACTGCTATCCCTACATTAAATACTATGATAGTTAGTTTACACTGTTACAGCTACATGAAATACTATGAGAGTTGGGCGACACTGGTATCCCTACATGAAATACTATGATAGTTAGCTGACACTGGTATCCCTACATGAAATACTATGATAGATAGCTGACAATGGTATCCCTACATGAAATACTATGATAGTTAGCCGACACTGGTATCCCTATATGAAATACTATGATAGTTAGCCGACACTGGTATCCCTACATGAAATACTATGATAGTTAGCTGACACTGGTACCCCTACATGAAATACTATGATAGTTATCTGACACTGGTATCCCTACACGAAATACTATGATAGTCAGGCGACACTGCTATCCCTACATGAAATACTATGATAGTTAGCCGACACTGGTACCCCTACATGAAATACTATGATAGTTAGCTGACACTGGTATCCCTATATGAGATACTGCGATAGTTAGCTGACACTGATATCCCTACATGAAATACTATGATAGTTAGCCGAAACTGGTATCCCTACATGAAATACTATGATAGTTAGCTGACACTGGTACCCCTACACGAAATACTATGATAGTTAGCTGACACTGGTATCCCTATATGAAATACTATGATAGATAGCTGACACTGGTATCCCTACATGAAATACTATGATAGTTAGCCGACACTGGTATCCCTATATGAAATACTATGATAGTTAGTCGACACTGGTATCCCTACATGAAATACTATGATACGTAGCCGACACTGGTATCCCTACATGAAATACTATGATAGTTAGCTTACACTGGTATCCCTATATGAAATACTATGATAGTTACCCGACACTGGTACCCATACATGAAATACTATGATAGTTAGCTGACACTGGTACCCCTACATGAAATACTATGATAGTTAGCTGACACTGGTATCCCTACATGAAATACAATGATAGTTAGCTGACACTGGTATCCCTACACGAAATACTATGATAGTCAGGCGACACTGCTATCCCTACATGAAATACTATGATAGTTAGCCGACACTGGTACCCCTACATGAAATACTATGATAGTTAGCTGACACTGGTATCCCTATATGAGATACTGCGATAGTTAGCTGACACTGGTATCCCTATATGAAATCCTATGATAGTTAGTTTACACTGATACAGCTACATGAAATACTATGATAGTTAGGCGACACTGGTATCCCTACATGAAATACTATGATAGTTAGCTGACACTGGTATCCCTACATGAAATACTATGATAGTTAGCCGACACTGGTATCCCTACATGAAATACTATGATAGTTAGCCGACACTGATATCCCTACATGAAATACTATGATAGTTAGCCGACACTGGTATCCCTATATGAAATACTATGATAGTTAGCCGACACTGGTATCCCTATATGAAATACTATGATAGTTAGCCGACAGTGGTACCCCTACATGAAATACTATGATAGTTAGCCGACACTGGTATCCCTATATGAAATACTATGATAGTTAGCCGACACTGGTATCCCCATAAGAAATACTATGATAGTTAGCCGACACTGGTATCCCTATATGAAATACTATGATAGTTAGCCGACACTGGTATCCCTATATGAAATACTATGATAGTTAGCCGACACTGGTACCCCTACATGAAATACTATGATAGTTAGCCGACACTGCTATCCCTACATGAAATACTATGATAGTTAGCCGACACTGGTATCCCTATATGAAATACTATGATAGTTAGCCGACACTGCTATCCCTACATGAAATACTATGATAGTTAGTTTACACTGTTACAGCTACATGAAATACTATGATAGTTAGGCGACACTGGTATCCCTACATGAAATACTATGATAGTTAGCTGACACTGGTATCCCTACATGAAATACTATGATAGTTAGCCGACACTGGTATCCCTACATGAAATACTATGATAGTTAGCTGACACTGGTACCCCTAAAGAAATACTATGATAGTTAGCTGACACTGGTATCCCTACATGAAATACTATGATAGATAGCTGACACTGGTATCCCTACATGAAATACTATGATAGTTAGCCGACACTGGTATCCCTACATGAAATACTATGACATTTAGCCGACACTGGTATCCCTATATGAAATACTATGATAGTTAGCTGACACTGGTACCCCTACATGAAATATTATGATAGTTAGCCGACACTGGTATCCCTATATGAAATACTATGATAGTTAGCCGACACTGGTATCCCTATATGAAATACTATGATAGTTAGCCGACACTGGTATCCCTATATGAAATACTATGATAGTTAGCTGACACTGGTATCCCTACATGAAATATTATGATAGTTAGCCGACACTGCTATCCCTACATGAAATACTATGATAGTTAGCCGACACTGGTACCCCTACATGAAATACTATGATAGTTAGCCGACACTGCTATCCCTACATGAAATACTATGATAGTTAGCCGACACTGCTATCCCTATATGAAATACTATGATAGTTAGCCGACACTGCTATCCCTACATGCAATACTATGATAGTTAGTTTACACTGTTACAGCTACATGAAATACTATGATAGTTAGCCGACACTGGTATCCCTATATGAAATACTATGATAGTTAGCTGACACTGGTATCCCTACATGAAATACTATGATAGTTAGCCGACACTGGTATCCCTACATGAAATACTATGATAGTTAGCTGACACTGGTACCCCTACACGAAATACTATGATAGTTAGCTGACACTGGTATCCCTACATGAAATACTATGATAGATAGCTGACACTGGTATCCCTACATGAAATACTATGATAGTTAGCCGACACTGCTATCCCTACATGAAATACTATGATAGTTAGCCGACACTGGTACCCCTACATGAAATACTATGATAGTTAGCCGACACTGCTATCCCTACATGAAATACTATGATAGTTAGCCGACACTGCTATCCCTATATGAAATACTATGATAGTTAGCCGACACTGCTATCCCTACATGCAATACTATGATAGTTAGTTTACACTGTTACAGCTACATGAAATACTATGATAGTTAGCCGACACTGGTATCCCTATATGAAATACTATGATAGTTAGCTGACACTGGTATCCCTACATGAAATACTATGATAGTTAGCCGACACTGGTATCCCTACATGAAATACTATGATAGTTAGCTGACACTGGTACCCCTACACGAAATACTATGATAGTTAGCTGACACTGGTATCCCTACATGAAATACTATGATAGATAGCTGACACTGGTATCCCTACATGAAATACTATGATAGTTAGCCGACACTGGTATCCCTATATGAAATACTATGATAGTTAGCCTACACTGATATCCCTATATGAAATACTATGATAGGTAGCCTACACTGGTATCCCTACATGAAATACTATGATAGTTAGCTTACACAGGTATCCCTATATGAAATACTATGATAGTTAGCCGACACTGGTACCCCTACACGAAATACTATGATAGTCAGTCGACACTGCTATCCCTACATGAAATACTATGATAGTTAGCCGACACTGCTATCCCTACATGAAATACTATGATAGTTAGCTGACACTGGTACCCCTAAAGAAATACTATGATAGTTAGCTGACACTGGTATCCCTACATGAAATACTATGATAGATAGCTGACACTGGTATCCCTACATGAAATACTATGATAGTTAGCCGACACTGGTATCCCTATATGAAATACTATGATAGTTAGCCGACACTGGTAACCCTACATGAAATACTATGATAGTTAGCTGACACTGGTATCCCTATATGAGATACTGCGATAGTTAGCTGACACTGGTATCCCTATATAAAATCCTATGATAGTTAGTTTACACTGATACAGCTACATGAAATACTATGATAGTTAGCCGACACTGGTATCTCTACATGAAATACTATGATAGTTAGCCGACACTGGTATCCCTATATGAAATACTATGATAGTTAGCCGACACTGGTATCCCTACATGAAATACTATGATAGTTAGCCGACACTGGTACCCCTACATGAAATACTATGATAGTTAGCCGACACTGGTATCCCTATATGAAATACTATGACATTTAGCCGACACTGGTATCCCTACATGAAATACTATGATAGTTAGCTGACACTGGTACCCCTACATGAAATATTATGATAGTTAGCCGACACTGGTATCCCTATATGAAATACTATGATATGTTAGCCGACACTGGTATCCCTATATGAAATACTATGATAGTTAGCCGACACTGGTATCCCTATATGAAATACTATGATAGTTAGCTGACACTGGTATCCCTACATGAAATATTATGATAGTTAGCCGACACTGGTACCCCTACATGAAATACTATGATAGTTAGCCGACACTGCTATCCCTACATGAAATACTATGATAGTTAGCCGACACTGCTATCCCTATATGAAATACTATGATAGTTAGCCGACACTGCTATCCCTACATGCAATACTATGATAGTTAGTTTACACTGTTACAGCTACATGAAATACTATGATAGTTATGCGACACTGGTATCCCTACATGAAATACTATGATAGTTAGCTGACACTGGTATCCCTTCATGAAATACTATGATAGTTAGCCGACACTGGTATCCCTACATGAAATACTATGATAGTTAGCTGACACTGGTACCCCTACACGAAATACTATGATAGTTAGCTGACACTGGTATCCCTACATGAAATACTATGATAGATAGCTGACACTGGTATCCCTACATGAAATACTATGATAGTTAGCCGACACTGGTATCCCTATATGAAATACTATGATAGTTAGCCTACACTGATATCCCTATCTGAAATTACTATGATAGGTAGCCTACACTGGTATCCCTACATGAAATACTATGATAGTTAGCTTACACAGGTATCCCTATATGAAATACTATGATAGTTAGCCGACACTGGTACCCAGGTACCCCTACATGAAATACTATGATAGTTAGCTGACACTGGTACCCCTACATGAAATACTATGATAGTTAGCTGACACTGGTATCCCTACATGAAATACTATGATAGTTAGCTGACACTGGTATCCCTACACGAAATACTATGATAGTCAGTTGACACTGCTATCCCTACATGAAATACTATGATAGTTAGCCGACACTGCTATCCCTACATGAAATACTATGATAGTTAGCTGACACTGGTACCCCTAAAGAAATACTATGATAGTTAGCTGACACTGGTATCCCTACATGAAATACTATGATAGATAGCTGACACTGGTATCCCTACATGAAATACTATGATAGTTAGCCGACACTGTTATCCCTATATGAAATACTATGATAGTTAGCCGACACTGGTATCCCTACATGAAATACTATGATAAGTAGCCGAGTCTGGTATCCCTACATGAAATACTATGATAGTTAGCTTACACTGGTATCCCTATATGAAATACAATGATAGTTAGCCGACACTGGTACCCATACATGAAATACTATGATAGTTAGCTGACACTGGTACCCCTACATGAAATACTATGATAGTTAGCTGACACTGGTATCCCTACATGAAATACTATGATGGTTAGCTGACACTGATATCCCTACACGAAATACTATGATAGTCAGGCGACACTGATATCCCTACATGAAATACTATGATAGTTAGCCGACACTGGTAACCCTACATGAAATACTATGATAGTTAGCTGACACTGGTATCCCTATATGAGATACTGCGATAGTTAGCTGACACTGGTATCCCTATATGAAATCCTATGATAGTTAGTTTACACTGATACAGCTACATGAAATACTATGATAGTTAGCCGACACTGGTATCTCTACATGAAATACTATGATAGTTAGCCGACACTGGTATCCCTATATGAAATACTATGATAGTTAGCCGACACTGGTATCCCTACATGAAATACTATGATAGTTAGCCGACACTGGTACCCCTACATGAAATACTATGATAGTTAGCCGACACTGGTATCCCTATATGAAATACTATGACATTTAGCCGACACTGGTATCCCTACATGAAATACTATGATAGTTAGCTGACACTGGTACCCCTACATGAAATATTATGATAGTTAGCCGACACTGGTATCCCTATATGAAATACTATGATAGTTAGCCGACACTGGTATCCCTATATGAAATACTATGATAGTTAGCCGACACTGGTATCCCTATATGAAATACTATGATAGTTAGCTGACACTGGTATCCCTACATGAAATATTATGATAGTTAGCCGACACTGCTATCCCTACATGAAATACTATGATAGTTAGCCGACACTGGTACCCCTACATGAAATACTATGATAGTTAGCCGACACTGCTATCCCTACATGAAATACTATGATAGTTAGCCGACACTGCTATCCCTATATGAAATACTATGATAGTTAGCCGACACTGCTATCCCTACATGCAATACTATGATAGTTAGTTTACACTGTTACAGCTACATGAAATACTATGATAGTTAGGCGACACTGGTATCCCTACATGAAATACTATGATAGTTAGCTGACACTGGTATCCCTACATGAAATACTATGATAGTTAGCCGACACTGGTATCCCTACATGAAATACTATGATAGTTAGCTGACACTGGTACCCCTACACGAAATACTATGATAGTTAGCTGACACTGGTATCCCTACATGAAATACTATGATAGATAGCTGACACTGGTATCCCTACATGAAATACTATGATAGTTAGCCGACACTGGTATCCCTATATGAAATACTATGATAGTTAGCCTACACTGATATCCCTATATGAAATACTATGATAGGTAGCCTACACTGGTATCCCTACATGAAATACTATGATAGTTAGCCGTCACTGGTATCCCTATATGAAATACTATGATAGTTAGCTGACACTGGTATCCCTATATGAGATATTGCGATAGTTAGCTAACACTGGTACCCCTATATGAGATACTGCGATTGTTATCTGACACTGATACCCCTATATGAGATACTATGACAGTTAAGAGAAGCAACGTCTACAGCAGGATATAATAATAGGAAATACAAACAGTTATTTATGTATAAATCCTGCGAAAACGTGAGAGATACTAAACACAGACACAATGTACATAAATCCATCATGTGCCATGTCGGTAAGCGTGGACGATCATGACTCGCCATTTCACTTGATCACCAGTGTCGTGGATCAGCTCAGTGTTCATGTATCGACCATGCCACGTGGTCAAGCCATCCATGTATTTACTTCTCTGTCCTCCCCTTGTTATCGTCCCCACGATCTTGCCAGTTGTCACCAAGTCCTCAAATTCATTTCTTCTCAAAACATGTCCAAAAAGTTTTGACTCTACGTCTACTTTCTCTAATCTATTTACGATTTTCATTTATTTCTTGTAGTACTTGGTCATTGGTTTTTTCATGTGTTGTTATTTCATATTCGTTTTTGGAAGTTGTTCACAAGAAGCCACGGAAGGCAGGAGGTGGATGAAATTTTGAGGGCAACCGACAGATGGTCTCAACTTTCGCGACGGTAGGCAGAAGATCTCTTTCATGGGAAAATGGCTAGCGTCATCTAACAGTATGGTCACTGCCCAGGAAAGAAACCAACGGCAAACCACCTTCTTTAAAAGTGCCTAGTTTATTATGATTCGCCTAATTACAGATCATTACAAGAAAAGGACAGTGTGCATAGCCTTCAACAATTTCTACCGCAAACGTAGATTACAGGGGTGAAAATCAATGATGATAACCAAACACATTAACACGCATAAACGCACACACAAATTAGTCATAAAAATAAGTATGTCACGACACAACGAATCGACGTTTCGAGTATACTAAACTTTCTCGGGAACAACACAAACAAATCTAAAGAAATACATGAACTTAGAAAATATAATAACATTATAACACAAACAGAAACAGTCTAGGTAAGGCACGTTGCTAGGTCATTACACATCCGTCTTTACCAGGAAGGTGGCGCAGAAGTTAAGTTGTGACAGGTGCCAAATAAGACAATTTGGAGCCGAAGGTGTTCAAACAGTTAGATAGATTAGATATATAGAAAGAAGTCGAGTTGAGTTGAGCCAAGTTTCTAGTTGAGTTTATAAAACTTTAAAGGCAGTCAATGTTATTACTACACTGCGGTCGTTTTTTGGTTTAAAATCAAAATTTCATTTAACAATACATGTTTAATCAATTTAGAACATTGCTATTAATGTAATTAATTTACAATTGTAACTGTTTTTTTATAACCAGTTACTTCAGTTCAGATGCCAGTTTATCAATGTTGGGCACAAATCTGTCGTGCCCAAAGTCATAAGCGCAGCTAGGTTACTGTCGGTGAGTCTGGGACGTTGCTTGTTTTTTATAACGGTCATTGCGGAAAATGACTGCTCGCATCTGTAAGTCGAACCAAAACGACAAATGTATCTCTGGGCGAATGAACGCAAGTGTTCAAATTGTTCGACAGGCAATAGTCGCCAGAATGAAATCATATGATCAGCTGAAGGTGAAGCAGGCAGCTCCAGAAATTTACATCTCAGTGCAGAATTACATTTCAAATCAATTACTTCGTGCTGAAGGTTTCGCTGTAATTGACGGAGCTTGGCATCAGGAAATACGAACGGATTTATGAAGAGGGCAACATTATCCTCCTCTATTGTGAACTCTCGAAATCTCGTCTGAAAGATATCCAGAAGACTTTCAACTTTTACTTTGTACTGTAACAAGTCACATTTCTTTTCCACCACAAGCGTCTTCAGAGTTGGAAACCCCTCTAAAGTCCCTTCAGTCAGTTGTCCGATAAACAGTCGTAGTCTCATTTTAAATCAAGAAATGTCATCGCACAAATTTGTGAATAGTTCCCCCCCCCCCCTAGATATTCACATTTAAAGAGTTTAAATGAGACGTGATGTCCACCAAAAATGCCGGGTCATTAAGCCAGTCACCGTTCAGCAGACATTCCCGTTCTGTAGGCAATTCATTTATTTCAGACAGAAACAGATAGACACTATTTTTCAGTGCCCAGAAACGTGACAGAACTTTCCCTTTAGATAGCATTTGACATCACAGTGTAATAGTAGCTCACCGTATTCCTCATTCAGCGGCTTACTTCGAATTTTATTCAAACATCTCATAACAACATCGATGACATGTTTCAGATTTAATGTCTTTCCACAGAGCTTCTTGGTGAATGATACATTGATATTTTAATATAGTGCTGCCAAGAAACTGTTCCAATAATGCTAGACATCCAGACTATCTACACCGTCAAAGCCGGAGCACCGTCGGTTCATACACAGTCCAATTTGGTCCATTCTATGTTGTTTTTCTCTGCACACAACTTCAGAGTTTCAAACAGATCAGTCCCTTTGGTAGTTGCATGCATCGATTCAAGTCCTAGAATTTCTTCAATGACTTCAACTGTCATTTAAAACTGTCATTTACTGCCAATATAGTACTTTGCGGTGTATGGCAGAGGGGTCTTTGAGCCTCAGGAATTAAGGCCGCCTGACTAGTGCAGTAGCCGCGAACTGTGCAGGTTAAGATTTTCTTTTTGCCCCCGACAGAAAAAAAAGCCCACACCTTACCGAAGGATCGAACCCGGGTCTCCCAAAGGAGAGTCCGGTGTTCTAGCCACTCGGCCAGCCGCTCCCCGATGTTTGACTTCAACATTATCGTTTATTGCTGGAACAAAAACTGCGACCTGAGCTGTGTCAGAAATGTCAGTGGATTCATCCATTGCCAATGAATAAAAATTTACAATTTACATAATCCGCAGATTAAGCAAACTGGTTTACCACTATAGCTAGGCATAAACATAAATTTATCCGTCCAATCATCATTGAATTCACGACAAGCAACGTCTTCACACTTTTGCTTTTTACTGTTCTTTTATTTTAGATTTTTCACACACATGTTTATCGGCTTTAACGGTACATTTTTATTTGGAAAAAAAGAAAATCTAATTTCAACACAATACTACCGACTCTGCTAAACAGTTGTAACAGACGACAACATGGCGCCTTGCACACTCTGATTGGTCGACAAGGCTGGGATATGGGAACTTCGTAACATTTCGTTGCGAACTGAACAGGCGCATTCGATAATATCTGAGCATAACAACCATGAGCAGAGTAAATTATCGCACGCTGACGGGACGCTCTGGGTGCATTTTTGAAATTATTAAAATATATTATATTAAATAACGAGGCCTCGCGTGCCACTTTCTGACGGCTGGCGGGCCACAAGTGGCCCGCGTGCCGTGGTTTGGGAAACCTCTGCTCTAGACCATGATAGTATGTCTGATTTTCTGCATTATTCACGTGCTCCCAGAGGGCCTTTACCACAACTGCGTTATCATGCAAGAAATCACCCCTTATGTGAGCTTACAATGAAGTTCATGCTTCCATCATGGTATTTCTATATGAAATACTGCGATAGTTAAATTACTATGAGAGTTGACGCTTCAATCATGGCATCTCTACATGAAATACTGCTATAGTTAAATTACTTCGAGAGTTGACACTTCCATCATGGTATCTCTATATGAAATACTGCGATAGTTACCTTACTAAATTTATTGCAATCCCCAAAATAAAATCAGGAGCCTTGGAATGTGATCAACATCGCATAATAAGTATAATGGGCCACATCACGAAGATTTTGCTAAGAATTATCATGCAAAGATTTAGGAAGTATAAACGGACTGACCCAAACGGCTATCGACCCGGCAATGTTAATGGACTACGAGATAGATCAACGATTCCAAAAATAGGCACAATGAACGTCTGTGGTTTCAATAGTAAAGAAGAAGAACTTATAGAAACATTGGAAGAAAGGAAAATTGGACTGATGGGGACACCAGAACAAAGGGAAAAAGATGCAAGGAGCTCCACTGCAGTTACACGTTTGTTTACTCTGGAGTAGAACAGCAAGAAAGGGCAAGACACGGTGTGGGAATAGCCATCGAACCACGGCTAGCAAGAGGAATACTAGAAATAAAATATATATAAAAAAGAATCATAACAGTGAGAATCATAGAACAAACAATTACAATATATGTACAAATATACGCACCATGTAATGCAAACAATAAAGAGCAAGAATGCGAGGACTTCAGCGAAGACATCCATGACGTGCTAAATAAATTAGATAAGCAGGACAACATCATAGTTATGAGGGACTTCAATGCAAGACTAGGACATAACAGAGTGGGCATAGAAAAACATCTGGGAGCATTTGGAGATCAGCAAAATGAAAGGAATGATAACGGAAGTAGACTGATAAAGCTTTGCAGCTAAAACGACCTCTGTATAACAAACACATTCCATAAACATAAAGATTCACAAGTATACGCCTTGTATAAATGGAACGATCTAGATACTAAAAGCCAAACTGATTTTATATTAACAAGAAATAACAGAAATTAGAAATATATTAGAAGCAAGGGCAGTGCCCAATTTCAGTATAAACAGAGATCATAAAGCAGTCGTTGCCACAATAAGAACAATCAGAAGAAGAAAAGAAAGAGCAGGAAAATACATGCCATGCGAATCAGTAAACTGAAAAAAAAAAACCTTAAAGACGAGGCAGTAAGGGAAAATTATGAGAAAGAACTAACTGAACTCTTTGTAAAATTACCTACAGAAAGAAAAACAATGGAAGAAGAATGGGAGATGTTCAAATCAAGCATTTTAAATACTGCAAAAATAACACTTGGAACCACGAAAAAACGCAAACCACGGATAAAGAAAATAACAAGTTGGTGGAACGCAGAAGTAAAGAAAGCGGTAAAAGAAAAAAAGGAAAAATATAAAAAGTGTTTGAAGAGCAAACAGGAATGTGATTACATAGAATATAGAATAGCGAGAAGACATGTGAGTAGAATAGTAAAGAGGGAAAAACAAAAAGACTAGGAAGAGTATGGAGAAACACTAAATAAAAACTACAAGGAGGCAACTAGAAAATTCTACAAAGAGATAGGTGCAATGCGCACCAGAGGAGAACCCCTTGACCCAACTGAAATAATTAACAGCGAAAATGGAGAACAAATAAGTGAACAAAAACAAATCCTAATACGATGGAAGCAGTATTTCGAACAACTTCTCAACATCCCATCAGATGTCACAGGAATTCAAGAGACCTACACAGATGTCACCGAAGAACTAGAACCAGACAGACTAAAAGAAGAAATTATAGAAGCCATCAGATTAGCCCCATTGAACAAATCACCGGGACAGGATGAAATACCAAATGAACTAATTAAAGCAGCAAGAGAAGTAGGAACAGCTTGGCTACATAGACTATTCAACCATGTTTGGGTAGAACAACAGACCCACGAGACTGGGAAGCGCCATAATTATCACAATTTGGAAAAAAAACAAAGGCAGCAAAAGATACTTTTTTTGGTATTGGAATGAAGATAGCTCTCTTCCAATCTGTTGGCCATATACCACATTTCCAAATCTTTTTACATATTGCGTCGTAGATTTTTATGCTCTTTTCTCCTCCTGCTTTAATTAGTTCAGCTGGCATCTCACCAATTCCTGGTGGGTTTTTTTTTTATTGCCCATGCAATTTCATCTAATGAGGGTTCAGGTTCTGTCTCTGCTGCCATTGGTTCATGTATCTCATTCATATCCTGTCACTCATATCATACATTCCACTGCAGTATTCTCGCCATCTTTCTAGAATTTGTCTAGATTCTGTTAAGGTATTTCCCAACTTGTCACAGATAACATTTAATTGAGGTTGAACATTTCTTGTCAATAACTTCATTTCTTTGAACATTTCGTAATCTCTTCCATTCTTATGATGTTGCTTTATTTTAATACAGCAATCTTGTATGTGTTGGTTTTTGTCCTTTTAGTGTTCTTTCTTAGTTCTCGTGTTAACGATTTATACTTCATCCTACTGTCATCGGTTTCTCCTTTCTTTTTTTTTTCAGTTCCCTTCGTTGTTTAATTAATTTTAACGTGCATGGTGAATCCTTGGCTTATGTTGCTTAGTCTTGGTCGGAATTAAATCTTTGGCTGCAGTTATCAAGATATCTCTAGCTTGTACTGCCAGTTCATCAGGTGTCATTTCCTCTTGTACTGACATCAAGACCCCAAAACGATTCCTCACTTCTACGTTGTATGCATCTGGTATGTTTGTGAGAACAAAACTAAGTGGCCTTGGTCCTCAGGTAAGCTTTTTGAGTTTTAATTTCAGATCTGCTTCTAATAACTGATGATCTGTATCACAGTCTGCACTTCGTAGGGTTTTTGCAGATGTAATGCTTGATCTCCATCTTCTTTGTAATAAAATATAATCTATCTGGTTTTTGGTAATACTGTGCGGGGACTTCCATGTGAAGAGTCTTCTTGGTTGTTGTTTAAAAAGTGTGTTGGCAATCGTTAGCTCATTTTCTGTGCAAAATGCAATTAATTTGTCACCTGCATCATTTCTATTTTCCACCCCAAATTTTCCTAAAACGTGTCTCTCATTTTCAGCTCTTGCCTGTACCTACTTTTGCATTAAAATCTCCCAATATTATTGTTCTATCATTATGACAAATCTTTTAAATGTATCTTGCAGTGTGCTGTAAAAAGGTTCAATTTCGTCCTCCTCTTCTGTTGAAGTGGGTGCATATATCTGCATATATCTGTATGAGTTATTTGGACGGCCTTTAAAGTCTGATATTGAGAATTGTATCACTTAATGTGTCATATTACATTAACGCTTTTGCTGTTGTCTTATCTAAACAAAATGCCACTCCGCGCTGGACTCCGACTTCCCTGCCAGAATACATGACAAGACTTCCATTTTCATTTGTAAAATGTCCCTTTCCTCTCCAGCGATGTTCACTAATTCCTAA
Organism: Cepaea hortensis; assembly: GCA_963921405.1. Lineage (NCBI taxonomy): Eukaryota > Metazoa > Mollusca > Gastropoda > Stylommatophora > Helicidae > Cepaea > Cepaea hortensis. The sequence goes on from OY992876.1 coordinate 85,422,278, forward strand.
AATTTGAATATTTAACCTGTCAATCTCATCACATACAACTTTATGCTTTCCCTCATACAAACTTCTCACATTCCAAGTTCCTATTCTCACTCTATTTCTTAGTCTGACACAGAGGATTTCCTTGGTAACACAGCCGGGATTAACTCAGTCATCTAGATTACTAGTACTGGCTCCTGTGCCACACTCATCCCAAGTTTTATCTGATCTGCCTGGCCTGGAGGTCTCGCCACCAGATCTATTTCTTATTATATTTTCTTTCATGGTTGTTATGGTTTCTTGGCAAGTTTTTCAGAAGGTAATTTACCATTGCTTTCCTTCTGGAAAATACAACCTGATATAGAAGAAGAACAATGTGGGTTTGTAGAAGGCAAGAGTACAATAAATGCTTTGTTTATGCTGAAAACATTAACTGAACTTTCTATAGTAAACAAAGACCTACATCTTTGCTTTATTGACTTCACAAATGCTTTCAATAAAGTAAGACATGTCAACATGATGAAGATGCTTGCAGATCTAAAAATTGATGGAACAGTCCTTAGACTTGTAAAAAAACATATATTTGAAAGAACAAGCTGCCATAAAGATTGATTATGATTGATTGATTGATTTAGGAATCGACATCACAGCATTCGGGGCATTCCCATAAGTGCTCCGTCCCCATCCTCAGTAGCCAGCGAAGAGTTCCAACACTAATAGTACCAGTAGCAATCTGATTATAAGTCCGTCTCGCCTTTCCTCTGAGCGTTGAGCGTCGGCCAGATCCCTTCGCCACTCCTCGTTGTCTCATTCTTACCAGACCATGGTAATCAATTTGCTCCTCCGAGGTGTGCACGTGCTCCCACAAGGCCGCAACCACGTCTGCCTTGTCATGTATCAATACTCCACCAAGTTCTGCAGAGCCAGCCAATCTGTCCGTCTGTTCATTTCCCAACACACAAGCATGCCCCGGAGAAAAGATCCAGGCGATGCTTGTCACCCGTGACCTCCGAAGCGAAGCAAGCCACTCCGCACGACGTCTGCCCGTCCTCACCCTCGTCAGCATGCTTTCTGAGTCAGTTACAATCACGATGTGTGTGTGTGTGTGTGTGTGTATGTGTATGTGTCGTATTCTCCATCCAGCGGAGAGCCGCAGTGACTGCCTCACTTCCATTCTTAAGCTGGATGTTGTGGTATCATATGCCAGGCTCTCCTGCCCCAAACATCGACCATTAGCTTTGGCTATGAACCCCCAGCCACTTCTCTCACCTCTTTACACCGAACCATCTGTGTAGATAATCACATCACTCGAGTGAGCATTGTCCTGAATTAGTTGCTGGATTTCCATTTCCATGGCCCCTGCTGGCCACTCCCTGCTTAATGTGATTATAACTCTGCACAAGTCTGACTGCTCGGCTGGCACTCTGACCCACTCCTCTCCTCGCCTAATGTTCTCCAAGGGGCACACCTGTCTGATCGTATCCTCCGCCTGAGCCATCCATGATTTCCCTCTTATCAGTCGCTGACCCTTAACTGCGTCCAGTGCCTCATGCAGTGGGTGGTCTGTGTCTGCAGCTACTCTGAGGTATGCCTTCACCTGCATCACCTTGAGCCTACCAGCAACAGTCGGCAGACCAAGGATGTAACGCATACACACTACTGGGGTGTCTCTAGTGCATCCCAGAATTACCCGCATAGCTTCGTTCTGTATGCGCTCTACCTTCACCAGCTGACTCTCCGAGACAGTGAGCAGACCTAATCCATAATCAATTACTGAGAGGATCAAGTGCTGGTATAGTGTGAAAAGCATTCTTTGCTCTATGTCCATTGCAGCCATAGTTTTAAGTGCATTGAGTCCCTTTTGAGATCTTGTCACGACTGTCTCCACATGGTCCTTGAAGGATAGGCTCCTGTCAAATGTGATCCTCAGATACTTCAGTTTGTTCTCTCTGCTGACATTTCTACCATCTATCGCGAGGCTTGGGACATCAGCTCTTACAATCCTGTTGTCCAGAGAGCACCACAAAACAGCCGCCTTTTTCGGGTGGATGACAGCACTCATTTCTGTGCACCAGTCAATCACTTCATCTACTGTCGCCTGTAACTCCTGGGCTGTTTACTCTCTATCTCTCCCCTGCCTATATGCAAGAATATCATCTGCAAATGTTAGTATTCTTCCAACCCCTGGTGCTTCTAGGTTTGCAATCTTGCACTCGTATACACATTAAAGAGCACCGATGAGACTGCAGATCCCTGTGGCAGTCCCGGGGTTAACATATGTGGCTCTGAGGTCCATGCGCCCAGACGGAGAGCAACCCGACGAGAGCGCAGGACGGCTGCTATCCAGTTCACCAACCAGGGATTGACCCCCTTCTCCATCAGTGCGGTCATCAAAATATCATATCGAACTCTATTGTACGCATCCTCGAGATCAAGCGTTCCTGCCATCGTTTCCTGTCTACTCTGGAACCCCTCATAAACATCAAAGGCAAAAGTGGCTGCATTTGACCAGGTATCTTTTCCTGGCCTGTAGCTCCCCAGGCCTCTTGGAAGAAGCTTCGCGCTTTCCAAAAACTCTTGCGGCTTGACAGCGACTATTTTCTCTAAAACCTTCCCAAATGCATTTTGAAGGGTGATGATCTTAACGCCGCTAAGCTTTGACTGATCCTTGAATGGTTTTGGGAGATGGATGAGATAACTGTGTACCCAATCCTGCGGTACTGATGCTGTCCTAATGCTCTGGTTAAAGCAGTCGGTCATCTCCTCCAGGCCTGCTTCGCTCAAACCCTTCATGTGGCCATACCTGACCCCATCGGGTCCTGGTGCCGTGTCTTTTGCCTTTTTCAAAATGTGTTTAACATCTTCCACCCGTATGATGTCTTCATACTGCATATTCTTCGTGGTGCCAGATAGCTCCTCTCTAACTGCATCCCTGGTGTCCGCATCATTATGATTGGTCTGCTCTAAAAATCTCTGGAGAAACGCCTCCCCTTTCTCTTTGTCTGTTGTCACGCGCACACCATCATCTCTATAGATTGTTCCCACTGTCATCGGCCGATCTTTTCTCTGCATTTGCCTGTGCAGTTTCCAGAATTTTTGCAGTGTTTTATCCCCTCCAATCTCCTTCATGAAACATTCCCATTTTGCCTTTTTGGCCTCTGCAGCACAGCGCTTGAAAACCTCCACCTTGTCTTTCATGACATTTTCCGCTGTGTCCACTTCCTCTCGTGAGCTTCGAAGTGTCTGTCGCACTTTCTTTAGCTGCTTCACTGCAGCTCTCTTTGCTTTCCAAGCATGGTCTACTTCTGGGGTCCACCATGGGGGCTGCAAAAAGGGAGTTTTAACAGTCCTGTTGCATGCTCCTTGTCTAAGGCGTCCAAGAAGGCAATCGGTCCACTCATACCGGAAGGTCTTGCGCGCTCTCCCAGCTTTAACTTTCCTGGGTTTAGAGATCAGGACTGAGCATGGCATGTGATCACTCCCATGGTCATTCAAAACATTCCACTTTACATCAAGGACTGATGACTGGGAGACAAGTGCCAAGTCAATAGCTGTGTCTGCATCGCCAGGCCTCATTGCCATTCTTGTCGGCCTACCATCATTTATGCAGACCACATCGGAGTCCACCATGGCATCTGCAAGGGCAATTCCCTGTCGGTTTTCTCCACTACTGTCCCAATCCCTGTTCCTTGCATTGAAGTCTCCACATATGAGTAGCCTATCACCTGGTAATTCCTCCAGTTCCTTAAGCCAGTCCCAATGTTCCTTTCTGACAAAACAGTCCACTGTGGCATATACATTCATGATGTTCTGATGTTATGATTGATTATGAAGTAGGTCAATATCAGTATATTAAGAGAGGTATGAGACAAGGATGTGTAATGTCTCCAGATAGATCTTTTTTCCCTGTACAGTGAACATATTTTCATAAATGTAGAAGATATGTAAGGAATCATCATTGGAGGACGTAACATCAATAACATTAGATATGCAGATGATACAGTCTTGATTGCAGATACTGAGCAGGGTCTACAACATTTAGTGGATGCGGTTGTTGCACACAGTGAACACCTGGGGTAGAATTGAATTGTAAGAAGACACAGATTATGGTCGTCACTGGGAAGAAGGAAATACCACAATGTAATATACAAGTAAATGGGCATATTATTAAACAAGTGAATCTTGGAACAGTCATACCATCTGATGGGAGATGCCTTGAAGAGATTAGAACAAGAATCCCTATGTCGAAGGTAGCCTTTTGCAAGATGAAAAACATTCCGACCAATAACAAGATGTCATTTGCAAAGAGAAAAAGAGTGCTGAGTGTTACAAAGAACCTGTGCTCTTGTATGGATGTGAAGCGTGGACAATGCGTAGATAAGCTGAAAAACATCTGATGGCTGTGGAAATGTGGCTTCTGAGGAAAATGCAAAGAATACTACGGACAGACAGAAAAACAATGAACAAGTCTCACAAGAAACAAATGAAAACCGTAAACTGATTAGAGAAATTAGACATAGATAGTCAACATTTTTTGGACACATTATGAGAAGAAATACATTGGAGAACTTGGTGACAAATGGAACGATTGAGGGTGAAAATAACAAGGGAAAGCAGAGAGGTAAATACCTGGATGGCTCAGGAACACTGAGCGGATCCACGACTCTGGTGTTCGTGTGAGATGACGAAACATGACCGCCCACGCTTATCGGCATGGCACATGATGAATGAATGAGCTAGATTACTATAAAAGTATATGCTTCCATCAAGGTACCCTTACATGAAATACTGCGATAGTCAGATTATTATGAGTGTTGGCGTTTTCATCAAAGTTCTTCTAAATACAACAAATTGTGTTACGTTATATATATATATATATACGCATAGGTCCCAGATGACTGGTGTGACGGGTGAGTGACAGGTGTGTGACGGGTGAGTGACAGGTGTGTGACGGGTGTGTGACATGTGTATGACTGGTGTGTGACGGGCTGATTTAATGTTATTACTTTGGTCTGTTTTGTTTTTCATTAGAATGTGTCTGTCGTGAACCCAGCCAGCGTATTGGCAATAAACATATGCCGACGAGACAACTGTCGTGTCTTTGTTATTGTCTTGTATAAAACTGTGTCACCAACCTACTAATCATGACAATCATCATCGTCATCTTCCACGTTTGCCGTCAAGCCTCGTGGGAAGGCACATTTGACGTTCTAGAGTCCGATGGTTGGCACTGGATAATATCATTCCGTGTGATTGTACAATGTCTTTGTGAGGTGTGAAATTTTAGACGAGGAGATACCTAATGGGATCCCTATTGGGAGGGGATATCATCCTCATATGCCTTCATTAGATCCTTTTACTGGCTCGTTGTCACCTCACGTGAAGTTCCCTAATATAAAGCAAGTTCCCTTCACGAAAAACTAATGATAATAAAGTTAATAATTGTAGGTTCCTATGGAAGGCGTGGGGATCAAGGAACTTTACTACCGACCCCAGAGAAGGAAGTACCCTATGCACTCTAGATAAAGTTGGGTCAGTATGTAGTTCTCCCCCTCACAAATAATCCCCACAGTCTCTTAGTAGATCATGTATGGTCCCAACATCTAAAGACTGACAGGACATACATAGACATTATTGAACAACCACTGTCGGTACATAACAGACAATGTTGTCACATAACATGGTGTACTGTGTATACATAACAACCAGATTTGTCACGTAATAATGTATACTGTACAAATATGACAAACATGAGTGTCACCGAACAAGGTGTAAACAAAGAACTACCTAAGGTTTTGATATTTATTAAAGGTAATACAACAACAAGAAATAATGCATGAAACATAACAGGTGGTATTCCCAATCACTCCGTTAACCATCATATGACGTGATCAAATACAACAAGTGATTCAATTAACAAAATCCTGATGGCACCCACATGGCTGTGGAGGAAAATATCTGTTACTTAGTAATGTTCATGCTGATGATTAGTTTCTGGAAGTGTTTTCAGGCTGAGGACTTGTTTGCTGTAATGAACTCAAATAGGGTAGTTTCCCAGTGGTACTGCTTCTGTTCAGAATTTCCAGTATATATATATATATATATATATATATATATATATATATATATATATATATATATATATATATATATATATATATATATATATAAGATGTTTAGGTATAGGTGGTTGGGTATAAATTTCTGCTGGAGTTTAAGAGTGGCCAGGAAGTTCTCCAGGGATCATAATTATCCCTGATGCCTGTCGGACTTTTACAAAAAGTAAGAGTATACCGTCATTAAGGCTGAGGTCTGGCATCTCTGCATGGAAAGAATTCACCTTCACCAGAATGTGTGGGAGCGTCAGCTCCTCTCGACCGGCCAACACATACCCTTTTGAAATAATGCAAACAAAACCGACCAGTCTAATTATCTCATACATAGTCAATATTCACAAACATACAAACATTATCTATAAACATATATGGAATGAAAGAAAAAAACAGGGGGGGGGGGTTGTATTGGGAGGAGGCTGGGAGGTGGTTCCACACTTAGGTGATATCACTACTCTCCTCTCCTTGGATGTAAGGTATTAAAACATATGTTGGAGCAAGACCAGTATTTATTGATAATACAGCATTTGTTCTCCAGTAATGTTTTAGTTTCCTAATGAGATAAACTTAGAAAGATACAATGATATCAAGATAAGGAAAAATCATCCAGATGAGATCAAGTCCAGTTGAGAAGAAGGACTGGTCAGATTAAGATAAGTGGAACAAAGCATGTTATGACAGATGTCTGTTAGAACACTGCCTTTCGGAATTCTGCATATCAAGATTGAATGCAGTGGGTTATCAGTTATCAGTTATCAGTTGGGGTATTTTCATTGCACTCCGGACATGTCCATAGGTGCTCAGATCCTCCCCCCAGCATATGCATCAGCGTCCGGTGATGAATAGTGTCACTTCTGTGTTGGTTGACGAGGCGCTTTGTTTTCCCAATGTACCTCTCGCGTCTGGCTGTGCCGATTCTTACTCCAAGGTCTTTCATCCTGGACAGCGATGTGGAATCACTGACGTCAAAGTCCTCTGTTCTCGCCATATCTTTAAGGACGTTAATAACATCGGCACGATCCATGGACTGGCCATCTACAGGGGTTGCAGAGCCAGCCAGTTTGTCAGCTCGTTCATTTCCCTCGACTCCCGCATGTCCCGGGACGAAGATGAAGGTGACTTTACGGACAACAGACTTCCGCAGCGATTCAGTCCACTGTCTACGTACAGATCCAGCTTCGACCTTCTGAATCATGCTCATTGAATCACTTAGTACACAAACGTTGGTATAATGCTGTGATTCCAGTCATATGAAAGCCTGTGTAACTGTCATCACCTCCATCGTCATGCTGCTCGTGGTCATAGAGTGGGCACCACTGGATTCTTGAACGGTTCGGCCCGCTGAACAGGCTGTAAATGCCCACGCACTTGGGTGACATTTGCAGGTTAAAGCAACGCATGATGAAATGTATGTAGATTAAGACAAGACATGAGGCATGGCCCTCTCTACAACCTTTCAGCATCCTACTTCTGTCATATAAAATCTGGCCTTCATTTCTCAGGAGTTAGAACTGACTCTCAAGTGCCCTTTTCATCTTTTAACATCATCCTTATTATTATTACAAATGCCTGTATGACAGGGGATGGTTAACTCCACCAACTCTTTCACCAGGAAAAGTAACAGTTATAAACTAATATTACATATAAAATTCTCATAATGAAAATACAAAATATCTTTCATGAACAATGCACAACCCATAACATAGATATGCATCTAATATACTCAGTACTTCAAATATAATGACATGTGATTCTCCCCTCTGTTCTCACTTGAGCAAAAGAGGCTACAGACGATGGTATCTAACACATTAATTGTCGTAAGTTAGTATCGTGCACACCTGTCGGTTACAGTGTGCTGTATGGCCCTTTATTTGAATGCATTTTGGCAGGTACTGAGCATAATATTAAATAATCCCCAATGTGATTGATGCTGTAATTGAGTGCAACTAACAACATTTGAGTATCAAGTGCATATATTTTCTTTGATCATTGAATATTAATTTTCATGCAAAGAACATGGCGATTTTACATGAAAGAGAGGTACAAAGAAGTCACATGATATATTAAGAATTACGTGGATCTTTGCACAGAAAGTGTAAGAGATAGACTCAGAATCATCTAGACACAAAACATGCAGTCCTTTACTACTTTAAACAGTCCGTAAGGGCCTTGCTTGGGTTTAAGTGAGCGAACAAAATTAAGAAGATTTATTCGTGTAGAATCATCAATGCATAGAATGTTCATTTGAAATGGACAGTATACATACACTGAGAAAAGCCAACTAAACGCATTTAAGACGGAATAGCCTATATTTGCATAGAGAGACTTTGTATTCGTAGAAAAAAGGTTCTAACCTGGTGAGTGCAAAAATGAACCCAACATGGCGTTGTACCAGAATTTACTTTCGAACAGGAACATTATTATGGTGCATATTGTTGTTTGTCCATCAAGAATGATGATGACCATTCATTTCATCCAGTGGGGTTGAAGGTGTGGAGCCGTGGGTTCTAAGATGGCTGATAAGGCCTATTTTGGCTCGAAATGTTCTTTGACAATGTGGGCAATGAATGCTTGACGTCTCTGGAGGAGGATTTCCTGCAGTGGTTTTTCTGTCCTGCCTTTTCTTCACAGCTCTTGCAGTCCTGGTTGCCTCACATATGACTGCACCTTTGCGCAATGATGCACGCCACGAATTTCGGTCTCTGGCTGCAGCCTCCCAGGTGTCATGATGAATTCCAAAAGCATTCAGTGAAATTTTCAGAGTGTCTTTAAAACGTTTCCTCTGGCCACCTTGGGAGCGTTTACCACAACGCAGTTCGCTGTAGAAAATTCGTTTAGGGAGCCTGTGATCTGGCATGCGGGTCAAGTGACCAGCCCAGCGAATCTGATTCTTCATCAGTAGAGTGTGGATACTGGGCATGGATGCTCTTTCTAGGACTTCAGTGTCTGGAATCTTGTCTTGCCATTTAATCTTCAGTAGCTTCCTTAGGCAGACTGTGTGGAAGTGGTTTAATTTCCTAGCGTGTCGCTGATAAACAGTCCAGGTTTCACAAGCATATAGCAGTGTGGATAATACAACTGCTTTGTAGACTTTTAGCCTTGTTTGCAGGCTTATTCCAGTTCTGTCCCATACATTCTTGTACAGTCTGCCAAAGGCTGCACTGGCCTTGGAGATTCTTGCATTCACTTCGTCATCGATTGTGGCAGCTTGTGACACAGTGCTGCCAAGATAGGTGAATTTGTCCACAACACTTAGTCTATGATCATTCACTTTGATATTCGGCACAGTGTGATTATTCCCTGGAGCTGGCTGGTACATAACTACAGTCTTCTCCAAGTTGATATTGAGCCCAAAGTTGGCACAGGCATTTGAGAAAGCTGAAACATTATGTTGCATGTCCGCCTCTCAGTTGGCGTATAGAGCGCAATCATCAGCAAACAGGAGCTCTCTGACGGTGCCGCTGTCAATTTTGGTTTTAGCTTTCAGCCTTCTGAGATTGAATAACTTTCCATCCATACGGTAGTTGATGTCTATTCCAATGTCGTCGTTCTCGAAGGCATTCATCAGCATGGCTGAAAACATGAGGCTGAACAGTGTTGGTGCCAGGACACATCCTTGCTTCACTCCATTAGTTACAGGAAAGGGTTCAGACAGTTCACCATTTTCCTGTACTCTTGCCTGCATGCCGTCATGAAATAGCCGCACTCTTTGGACAAACTTTCGTGGGCAGCCATATTTTGCCATAATCTTCCACAATCCATCTCTGCTGACTGTATCAAAAGCCTTGGTAAGGTCAATGAAAGTGGAGAACATTTCGCAGTTCTGTTCCTGACATTTCTCTTGCAGCTGCCTTGCAGCGAAAATCATGTCAACAGTTCCACGTTCTTTTCTGAAGCCACATTGACTCTCAGGAAGAAGACCTTGATCGAGATGGGCTGTGAGGCGATTGAGAAGAATTCTGGCGAGTATCTTCCCTGCAATTGAAAGCAAGGAGATGCCTCGGTGGTTGTCACAGGATTGGCGGTTTCCTTTACGTTTGTAAAGGTGGACTATTGACGCGTCCTTAAAATCTTGTGGCATGGTCTCGTTCATCCATATGTTTGTGAAGACTTGGTGAAGCTGCTCTGTTAGGACCGGCCCACCTGCCTTGTATATCTCTGCTGAGATGGAGTCTGGACCAGGTGCCTTGCCGCTGGAGAGTTGCTGGATGGCTTTGTTTATTTCCACTATGGTTGGCAGGTCACCAAGTGTCTCATTGGTGGGAACTTGAGGAAGGCAGTTGATGGTTTCATCAAGGAAGAAGGAAGTTGCATTTAAGATTTTGCTGAAATGCTCTGCCCAGCGTTGGAGGATTTCTTTCTTATCGGTGACCAATGTTCCCCCGTCTGCACTGAGGAGGAGAACTATGCCTGGTGATGAAGGACCATAGACCGCTTTCAGTGAGTCGTAGAAGTTTTTCATATCATGTCTGTCAGCAAAGCCCTGAATTTCATCAGCTTTGCTGCTCAGCCAGGAGTAGATATGTGACGTTGGATGAAGAATGACTTGCGCGATGACTTGGATTAAAGTGAGGAAGAGTTGCGCAATTCGTCGACCTCACTCTCTCGCCCGAGTCCATCTGAGTCCAGTGGCAAGACAAGTCGAGACGATTGGAGACGAATACAGGTGCAGTGGATGACCAGGGCGCTCTACGTGCCTTGCCGTGCTCATTACGTTCCACAACGCTTTGCAGGTAAACGCCGTCTTGCCCGTTGAATCAGGAATGATTTCTTCCGCGCAGTCTGCCGAATCCTGTCTTCACATGCTGGGTAGGCATACCCTAGTTTACCTCTTGGTTTGACACCAAATCGGATACCCATGCCTGGTTTAGCCAGCCTCTCACAGTTGTTGCCCGGGGGGTGGCCGCTGTCGCTATGGTGCATAAATAACCCACTAAAGACATAAACACTGCATTACCTTTCTGGTTAGGAATGTCAGTTAAGGACTTCGGGTGTGTGAACCCATCCTGGGAATAGCCAGAACACTGGTAATTTCACCTCCCAATTAATGCATTGTTGTCACCTCACCATCTTGACCCGGACTGAGCTAGAAGGTTCCGCCAATATTTGATCTTGACGATATGCGTGGGCCTTTCAAATCCAGCCAATCGCAGTTCTCCGCTCAACGCCTACGCAGTCTCCATCTTCGTCCAAAATATTATGGTGTTTCACAGTGGTAATTTATTTTATAAAGGTCGGCGAACTGTCGATGACTGTACAATATGTGACAGTCTTTGATGTCGTCAATCCATTTTCTACTCGAGCGTCCTCTTGCTGTCGTAGCAGATTTTCATTGGCTAGTGCTGGTATCTGATGGTGTAATATTCTAACAAGATGGCCAAACCACTTGCATTTTGCCCTTCAATAAATGTGTCACAAGGTGTTGATCCTACTGTCTGTCTGATATCATCAATTCTGTCTCGGTCTATGATTGTTTAAGTTGGCAGTTCTCCTCAAGCATCTCATCTCACTGGTGATGATTTTGCTGACGTGTAGTATGGATAATGTTAAACTCTGACATTGGTAGCAAATGGCTATACCAATCTGGTCACCTCACTTAATGCACATACATCTTCTCTCTCTCTCTCCCCCCCCTCCCACCATCCTGCCAGGAACTGCCCAAGTGCTACTGTAGTCAGTTAAAAGTCATTTACTGGACCTGGCAATCAATCTCGACACGTTTGGCTGTTTATGATTTACGAGGGGCTGTCAATAAGTAATGCCTTCTATTTTTCATCTGTGTATTAATTTAGCGGGGAACCTCAAATATTCTTCTGTACCATGTATCACTACCAACCTGTTTCAGTAACACGTTGCGCAACAGTAACGGTTTCAAAATGGCCACCAAAGAAGTTCAATTAAAGCAACGTAATGTTATCAAATTCCGCAATGCCCCGGCAAGACCCCGACTCGCATCCACGTACTTTTGAGTATTGTTTATGGAGATTCAACGGTGGATGTTAGCACTGTCCGACGTTGGGTACGTCGTTGTGATGAAGCTAAAGTAGGTCAATCCTTACTGGCTGACGCAAAGCAGACTGGCCGTCCGTCAACCACATTGACTCCATACAACATTCATCGAGTTGATGACATCATTCGTGATGACCGTCGGGTAACACTGGACGAACTGTGTTCCATGTTGTCTATTATTAAAGGCAGTGCCCATACCATCATTAGAGACCTGGGTTATTCAAATGTTTGTGCACTGTGGGTACCTAGAATGTTGACAGACATAAAGAAGCAAGGAAAACTATAGGCATCAGCGCCGTTACGAAACTGAAGGAGAAGGGATTGTATCGAATATTGTGACAGGTGATGAGACTTGGGTTCATTTCTTTGAACCAGAATTTAAGAGGCAGTCAAATGAATGACATCACACAACATCGCAGACAAGAAAGAAGCTCAAAATGTCACCATCTGTAGGGAGAGTTATGGCCTCTGTGTTTTGGGATGAGAAAGGTGTGATTTTTCTCGACTTCTTGGAACAAGGAAACACGGTGAATGCTGACTGTTACATTGAAACTTTCAAGAAGCTTAGACGAGGTCTTCGACTACTTTACTCATTGAAAGATTCGGGAACTGCACTACTGTTGCACAACAATACCAAGCCACTCACCGCTAAACGCACCATTGATACGATTGCAGAATGCGGCTGGACATTATATCATATAGCCATATCTCCCTTACAGTCCCGATTTAGCATCTTCAAACTTCAATCTGTTTGAACCACTGAAAGACGATCTTCCAGGACATCACTTTGAGGGCACCGAGACCCTTAAATACGCCGAACGCCGGTGGTTTAGGAAAAAGGACATGAATTGTTACCGTACGGGAGTACATCACCTTGTGAGGAGATGGACAAAAACTATAACGAATAAAGGAGACCCACACGGAGAAATACATTTTTAAAGTACAGGCTTAAGGCTTCATGTGAATTTAGTTTTTTTGCCCACCGAATGAAATCAAAAATTACGAGGCATTACTTATTGACCGCCCTTTGTACTAGGCAATTTTTACGTTCAGTAATTTGCCTTTGCTTCATGAACGACCGACGACTCATTCTATCTAAATCAACGCAAAGATCTGCATCCAAATTTCCCGCAGATGATGTCAAAATCTGGACTAGGTGTGTCGGGGAGTTGTGAGACTGCGCGTCCTACTACACTACCCCCCTCCCCCTTTTTCAAGCTAGCCACAAGACCGGCTGTATGGTTGCTAGATGACACATTATTTCCGTGTTCGTTCCTGCCACATGACCCACGATCTCTCCATTCCCTTTTCTTAGCTCGCTACTCACCCAGTATTCTCACCTCACTCTCTATTCTCATGTCTTGCTTCGTCAATTTCAGGTTTCCCACGATCTCTCTGTTCTCATTTCAACTCCCGTCACTCAAAACTGATCCCATTTCTCTTTATTCGTACTATTTCTTACTTCGTAACTCGCACGTTTTCTTTGATTTTCTAATTCTCATTATTTTGTCCTTGATCATTATTCCCAAGTGTTCGGATCTCTTACTTTTCTCATGATTTCTTTGTTCGTTTTCCCCAGATGTCTTATCCTCC